>JAQFYE010006362.1:0-10883 GCA_034694305.1 Protaphorura glebata
AGTAATTGTAATCATTAATTGTAGTAATTCCAATTCTAATCATTAACTGTAATTATAATTGTAGTAATTGTCTTTGTAATCATTAATTGTATTTATAGTTGTAATTATATTGTAATTTCAATGTTGCTAGTTCTCTCAAAACCATAGGCTCAAAAGAATATTTCGTCACTGTTGTAACTTCTTTCTCTCGTACATTTTATTCAAGATGCGTCTGAATGAAGCTATCGGGAGACATTCAGGCAACTTATTGACTGTGTTGGGTTGTGGTATAATAATAAATTTCATAGTTAAAATAATTTGATTTGAAGAATGCATATGCATGAGTTTTCGGGCTTAACAACAGCCAAAGTGACTGTGGCTTAGGTTCATGAACTCAAGGACGTGCAAATGTATATGCGAGTGCGCTTTAGACGCACGTTAACGTCAATCTAGGTATGACTAATGAACATTCTTCTCGTCCTTTGCCGTTATAGTCAAACCGACACGTGTTGTGTGATTACGTGCAAGTGCACTACTAATACAGCATGTCTCAATTTAAACAAACAAAGTTTATGTTGCAGGCAGTGTAACTAAAACGGGAAGGCTATATCACTAGTTCAACTCTAGATTTATTGAGCGTGAAATAGTGACTACAATAATTGAATGCAAACATTATGAATAAAATGATTTTGTCGCTTGATGTGGAAGTCGGGAGTTTAAAAAAAGTTGTTATTCCTGAACTCACGCTAAGATTATACACTGCTGCTCTAAAGTCACGCAACAAGCAAGGATTCTAGCTTTCATATTTACATGCAAAAGACTCCCGCGTTCTTTGTATGGGGCATGTTGATTGTTGCGTGACTTTAGAGCAGCACTGTATTATTTCCCCTCGCACACTGCGACATAGACGGCTGTTCAAGTGGCCCCGCCAACTTTCAATTTAGTCTCTGACTTTTGAAACATGCTGTATATAAGGATTTATTTTACTAATTTTCTTCATTAATTGATTTTCAGACATTGGTACTGTAAGGCCATTCCTCGTTTCTCTCTATTTTCTTTTCTCGCGTTGCCCATATGTGAATAAAACACAGTACATTAGTATTAGCAAAATACTTTATTTTTGTCCAAGTTCATTTCTTGAGTTAATTGTAAGATTTCATACCGCCAGTAATAGCACGAATAAACTTTTGTTTATCACGATTCTTCAGACTGATTTGAAAATTTTCATATAAATTTGTTACTCAAATGCCATGAAATGACCTTCAATGTCAAGGTCGTTGTAAATATCTTTCACTCTTTCTAAATACTGCATTTTTTTTCCCGTAACAACTCTATTAAAAACAAGAAACAATTCATTAAATGTTTAATTATGAAATCACTTTTAAGTAAAAACTTTTTTATGACGTGCTATTGTGGGTTATTTTGTGCATTACACCGCGGGTAAAAAATTACCTTAAAAACTATTCGTTGAGAGTTTGATGCAAATTCAAGTGCTTTTAACATTAACCAAGTGCATTTTTCATCAATAATATCTCTGCCAATTTTTCCAGTCACATTCGGATCTCCATAGCTATCCATATAATCACCTTGGACTTGGAAAAGATAACGCATTTCTAAAGTTCGTTGTACTTCGCTGTACACTAGAATTTTGTAAGATAATGAGAAGAAGATAAGACTAGCCTTCTAACACTATCAACGTTTCAGAATTTTGCCACACTCTATGGTGAAAGAAGACTGACTAGAGCAGTTCTAAATCACCGGAAGTTATCGAGAATTTGGTCCACCTCCACATGTTCATGATCATAAACAATTCTAATAATTTTCAAAATGTTCAAAATACGATTTCAAATGATTGTCAAAAAATTATTCGGGGCCGGAGTCCACATTTGGTAGTAGCCATATCGGATTGCATTTTATTCAAAACAAGCGTATAGAGCTCAGCCGTTGTAATAAAAATTTGAATTAAAAATTTGATTCAATTTGATGTCTTGATGGTATAAAAATTGGACAATGGTAGTTTGACATCCGTCAAAATTCCTTAAAACGAGATGTTAGGTCTATGTCTTTAGTCAAAAATATTATTTGCAATCAAATCTTGATTTTCAGAAGGAGACTGAAATTGACTTTAAATTAATTTTCCGGAAAAGAGCATGAAGATTAACACGTACAGACTGAATTTTCAAAGGGTGTCTGTGAAAAGTTTTGAAGACTTTGACCTTGTGTGACCTCCGACCTGGCGGGATTTCACTTTGACAGAAAAATGTTTTGAGTGTGTCATTAGGGTGGACTAAGGTATGTAAAAAGTACCGCCGTGACTCCATATGCGGCGACCGGCAGATCATGTACTTACCTTGTCAGTACCCGTCGAAAACGTTCTGAGAGCAAGCGATTTTCTCACTCAGTGGTGAATTGGACGGGCAAGAGAAAAGTTGAATAAGAAGAATAAAAAAGTCCGGTCAAATTCATTGTATTTCGTTTATTGAAACAGAAATTTAAAGTAAATAGAGTGACAAGTTTGCATAGCCTTTGAAGACTTTCTTTCCAAATATGAAACACGGATTTTTAAAATTGATGTCAAGGACGGAGCACTTGTTGAGCAAAGAAAGAAAGTTCATTGTCGCAAATCGAAGTGAATAAATAAAGTGTCTTTTATAAATCGTACCAACACTATAAAGTCCGGAGCCGTGTTTTTATTTAGGTTTTATTAAATTCATAAATTCTATGGTCAAGCGTCCTACTTATTAATTAATTTAATAATTATTGAAAGGTAAACTGATTTGCTCTGGAAAAATATTTTTCTGTGACCGTCGAGGCACCATACCTTTTAAAATTAGCTGTGTCACTGTACGAGAAAGCAGTTCCGTCGAAGGAATATTTGATATTGTGAATGTATCGACTGAGATGATCATTTCCTGAGAACTTCTCCATGAGTTTCTCTGAACAAATGATCATATCCTTGGCTTCATTCTCAATGAGTTGAATGACTTGCTCCACGGCTTCTTCCAAAGAGATTCGCAATTTTCTTACTTTGATCAGAACAAGATTGACAGGGTTTTCATCCATGAATTCGTTCTGAATTCCTAATAAATCATTCATAACTGCCATGACGCAGCCGAAGGATTCTCGCATTCGGATGAACAGACAATTAGTTCGTATTTCATCTTTCAGGTCCAGTCCTTGTCCAATAGCCAAACCCTCGATAGCAGTAATAAAACCTGTCAGTTGTAAAAAAGAGTGGTCGGTCCTATATTGTTGATAGCAGTCATAACTGAAAATGAAAACTCACCCCCATCCATTCCTCGGAATGTTAAATAAGTTCTTTCCGAACATTGATTCAAAATGTCTACATCCGTCAATGTCATGAAAGCTTGAACAGATTGCTCTGCGTCGACTCTCACTTTGTCCAAAGATGTCGCTGGAAGTCCGCGACATAATTCGCAGCGGAGAAACAATAATAATGAAAGTGGTTTGAGCATTGGGTACTCTATTTCTGGCAACTCATGGACATCCCTGTATTTCCCCTCAAAAATGTCACCTGCGAGCTTGGAGCCGAATTCTTTCTCTTCTCCATCCATATCTATACATATAATAAGATACTAGCCAATTTAATTTGATAACATTTTACTGCCAGTTAGGCTCATACATTTCCAAAGTTAAATTAATTAATGAAATCAACAAAATAATAATAAATAATAAATCAGATTGACAATTAAATTAATTACCATTAAACCGAGAAAAAAATCCAGTTTCTTGTTGAACGTCATCAATGAAATATGCTGTGAGCTGTATGGCCACTAATGACAGATTGACTGGATCATTGATATCCCCTTTCACGGAGTGAGCCGTCACTGATATCGACATTTTAAATTTTTCATCCCGGACTTTCTTTGTTTCGTATTTCAATCCATTCTCTTCCGCCCACTTTACCAAAAATTGGAATGCTTTTTCTTTACTCTCGAGGGATGGGCGGGTGTATTCTCCTTGGGGAAGGAGGAGTGGGATAGCCCCTTTCAAGTGTCCCCTCCCGTACTTAGGTTCACTCACTTCACTCACCACTCCCATGTCAAATTCCATTCTTCCATGAAAAATATTGTCATCGAGTGCCGCCAATGCTTTCAAGTTTAATAAATTGTGGAAGTCATTTTGAATTTCTACTTTGGCCGACATTTTTGGTTTCTTTTCTATCACAAGATTACAAAAGTCAAGCAGTAAAGGACGGGTATCAATTTTTATGTATTTATTATTATGTAATTTTTATTATTTAATAAAATAATTATTGAATAACAAAACTGTTCACTGACGAATCTTGGCAATTGTGTCTTGTATTTTATACCAACATTCTAAAAAAATATCGTGGTTTGTTATCAAAAATCCATTGGCAGAAATTGCTTGGCTAATTCAGTTTCACCCATTTGGTCATTGCAACAAAAAGATTGTAAAATCTTGAAGAATCAAATTATGGTGTGAGTTTATTTAGACGATTCCCATTAGAATGGCAGTTAAACAATCCCAACTTTTTAATCCGCTTACTACTCATGTTGCAATTCTTTATTTCCATGCGGAAATGCAATAATCCAGAACAATAATCATAATGCAGTAATCCAGAGCAACGGATTAAGGTAACCAAAGAAATTACCTGGCTCACCAGAGAACCACTTTAATACATAATTTCACCTAACTTGCCTTACAATTTTTTAAACCAACAAGGAAAAGTTGAAAAATCGTGGGTTAAATAGCATGCATTTTATTTCTAACGTCGTGTCAATTGAGAGGTGCCCATCAAATGCATTACAACGTTCTTTGAACAAACTCGAAGCAATTACATTAGCACGGGGAGTGCCAAGTCTGTCGGACTATACCAATATCCGCCTCCCAACATTACGAGGAAGGTGATGTACCTGTCAAACCAGTTGCCATATGCCTATAACCAGTCCTGCTATACTTATACCCAGCTCCGTTTACGGTCCAGTATAGCACTATACCCCGTCCCGTCATACCTATATCCAGTATCAAGTGAAGCTATGCCTAAATCCGACGGCAGCTGATACAAATTTATTCCCATATCCGGGCAGTATCTTACTTGCATCCTGTCGCGCTATGTCTTGCAACCTGTAGTGGGATTGCGGGCATCCTGTATCAACATCCTGCCACGTGCTGAGACGGTGGATGTGGATGGAAGTGGGGTCGAGGCGAAAGTGTTACCTGACCTGAAAGGCACGTAGAGTGGTAAGGATTGAGGATTCCTTGACCGTGAAGGTTTCATAGATTGTGGGATGTTGCGGTTAGGAACGTGAGAAAGATGATGTTTTAATAAAAAAAATACACCTCATTAATTGACATAGCCGCTGAGGCCGAATCAAACGTCGCGTATTTTTGGATTGCTTCCCATTTGGCCTAGAGACGTACAACGTAGGTACCTTCTAGTAGTAGGAAAAACCAGTGGAAAAAACCTCTTTAAAGCAAGCACCGGGAGTGCAAGTCCGAGGAATCGAACCCCAGCACAGCGAGACAGAATGGGTCAACCATACCATCATGCTGCAATGGACTTGCGAAAGATGATGTTTTATGATCGGGTGATTTAAGACTGGGCGTCTTAAGAAGTGGGGTGTTAGGAATGCAGGCTTTCAGATTAGAAGGTTATAACTATATTCAGTTGCTCTATACCTACATCCAGTCGCGTTATACCTACATCTAGTATACTGTGAAACTATAACCAGCATAGGATTTAATATCCAATGGTGTTTAGCATATACGCTAAATGTAAATCCTCTTGCGCTATACATGTGTCCTTTTGCAATACCCCACGTCCTGTAGTGGAAGTCGGGCATCCCGTGTTCCCGTGCCAACATCCGGCCACTTGCTGAGACGCTGGATGCGGATGCAAATGAGGTCAAGACAAAATTGTTAATACAACACGTGGAGTTGACGACATATTCATTGAAGAACGAAATCCTTCGATCGGAGGTGATATTGAAGATAGTGATCAAAAATTCTCATACTTCAAACAATATTGTTTTCAAATCCAACGATGCTATCTTTTTAATCTTATTCTCACCGCAAATTGCAATACTACAAATTATTTCCTCCACACACATCACTAATGGTAAAACAGGGGGATGGAGTGGCATCCCCCTGCATTCGATTTCCTATAAAAGCAAAACACTTCTTTCTATTTCACTTCAAAACCTAGCTCAATTATATTATCTTTTTCTCGCACAATTATTCACATCTTTTATTCTTTCCTTTGATAAAAATATTTGAATTCCCCACACTAAGAATGAGACCTTCATTAACAAAAATCGTCCAAGTCGCTGACATGCCCAACAATATAAAAAAAGACAGCGTAGCTCTCAATAGTAATAATGTCAAAGATGACAGGAATGACTTCAAGAGAAAACTCAAGGAATTCTGGCCACAGCTATTGAAGGAAATTTCCAGTGATCCAGAATTCGAGGATATGCCACAAGCTATGGACTGGTTAAACATAGTAATGGAGAAAAATGTACCTTATGGGAAACAAAATAGGTAAAAAATAAATAAATAATTTAGAAGAAAATAATTTCAATAGATTCGTTTTTCTGAATTACAGAGCATTTTTGTTTATTAACGTTTACAACCAACTAGTAGGAGATAGTGTTAAGAGGGTTGAAGATAAAAAACTCTGTTTGGTGGCTTGTTGTGGAATCGAAATCGTATGTTCGGAAATATGTGTATTTGAAAATATTTTGGAAAATGAATATCAAAATCTTGGATGACGTTTCGTAGTCTCAAGCCGCAGCCCTCATGGCTGATGACATGATGGACGGATCAGAGACCAGACGAGGTATCAAATGTTGGTACAAAGAAAATGACGTTGGATTGACTGCAGTCAATGACTCTTTCTTACTCGAAAATATTGGTTATTTCATTCTGTACAAATATTTTGGAGATGAACCATATTTTGGCAGATTATTGGCTTTAATTCATAATATGGCCATGAAGACAGTCCTGGGGCAATGTATGGACACAAGAATTTCTGTCGACGTCAACCTGGACGAGTATAAATATTTTATAATACTTTTTATTTGTATTCTATTTTTTTCTATTTTCTTTTCTTTTACGTTATTTCTTTTTAAAAAAATTTTATTTGAAGATTTACTATGGAGACCTACAATAGCATTGTGACATACAAGACGAGTTACTACACATTCTACAGTCCGGTAGCCACAGCTATGGTCATGGTTGGTAAAGCGTTGAATAAATTGTTTTCTTAATTAAGTTTAATTACAAAAATATTTACACAGGCATTATATAACGACGGTGCGATATATGATGCTGTTCGAGAGGTTACTTTAGAAATGGGTTTTCTTTTCCAAGTCCAAGATGATTTTTTGGATTGTTTTGGAGATCAGAAAGTGACAGGGAAAATTGGGACAGATATTATTGATGGAAAATGTACTCGGTTAATTGTGAAGGCACTTGAACTTGCTTCAGAGTCTCAACGGAAGACACTCGAGGTAAATTTTCACTTCCGATACAATGCACATCGAAACTTACGACCGCACACTATAAGGAAGTTATTACTCGAGTTGTTTGGTAATTAAACACTTAGCGAACTTTTTCTTGTCCTCTGCAGGGTTGTTACGGAAAAAATGAAGAGAATAAGAAAAGTGTGGAAATGATTTACAATGACCTTGACCTTGAAGGTCATTTCATATTATTTGAGAAACAAATGTATGTACAGATTTTGAAATCAATCGAGAGATTGCCCGAATGTCTCCCGAAACGTTCATTCCATCGCATCTTGAATAAAGTGTACAAAAGAGAGAAGTGAGAGTAGTAAAGAAATGTTCTAGATTCTCTCAAATTGTTGTAATATTATTTAGTCCAATTTCGACAAAGCTGGCAATATTGATAGTAAATACATTACAATTACGCTACAATTACAATTTACAATTAATACTACAATTATAATTTCAATTCGAATTTCAATTACGATTCCAATTACAATAACAATTCCACTTACATTTACAATTAGTAAAATTAACATATACAATTCCAATTACAATTAGTACAATTACAATTTACAATTATAATCACAATTAATGTCTTGTCGAGCGAACCCAAGCGAAAGTTTGAGAAGAAGTGAAGACTATTGTGGGGAATATTGTAATTACATGTTTTAGAAAGAACACAATGTTATGATTTTCAGTTCATGAATTTTTTTTTTCGATTTTTTTTAACATTTTTTCTGCACTGACGTCAACAAATATTTAATTGAGTTAGCGACGCGCCAATTTCAAAGTAGTCTGAGAGATAGGAAACGCCCTGTACTTGATTTATATAAGGCAAGATTTAAGACCCTAGCCTGGAGCTGTATCAGCAACTTTGAGTTGTAATTAGCCATATTGAGAGAGTAGTGAGTATAGGCCTGAGGCGGTCTTCACGACGTGGCGTGATTACATGGTCCTTCGAACCGGATTTATCAGTTCTTCAGAGATTGTCCGGTAGTAAGTGCTGAGAACAGTTAAGTGTGTGTGGCTTTGAGGGCTTGGACCTTTGTGAGTTTAGTGTAGTCTGACATCTGTCATCTGGCTTGTGACTTCTCGCTTCCGGCTTTTGGGTTCTGACTACTCGCGTCTGGCTTACTGTTGCTGTCCCAGTTGTCGGATACAAAGGATAATGCGGCCAATGTGAGACGGAGTACCGGGGAAACTAGACAACCACAAAGGTATGGAGGTTTCGTGCTTGGACCGGCGTCATGCTCAGGTCATGCCGTTGTCAGGCGTACGTGGTCGCAAAGAAGATCTTGAGAACGAGGACCCGTCGTTTGATGACACCGAAGGATCTCACTTTCCAGAAACCAAACCTCCCACACCGAGGGGTGGTAGTGTGATTACATAGTGGTTACAATTATAAATACTACAATTACAATCAGAATTAGTACAATTGCAATTGTTATTACTATGAGTACTATTTTTATTTACAAGTATATTCACAATTACAATTCAAAATTATAATTTTAATTCCACTTCCAATTACAGTTACATTACATTTCCATTATTGAATAAAAATAAAATAAAAACACTTCCGTACTTTGGTTTGTCGTCAATGAATGTAAAATCCATCCTCTGCGCTCTCCCTCTATGGTATTAAACTGGAAAAACTTAAACTAACGGAATTTCCAATGATTTTTACACAAGAGAGAAATCAAAGTAAAGCGGCATAGACTGAGTCAACAGATTTGATTGGATTTTCTCCTTACTAATTACATAAAATCAATTCTTTTCTGATTGCTGTCTTGCTGTCATTGACTTGTCATCTCATAAGGTCCAGTTTAATTGATGTCGTGTAACATCAACGTGTCATCCCACAGCTGATAGTGTAGATATCAAGTCCAGAGTACGCAACCGGTTTTAGTCAAGGTTATTAAGCGAGCGGAGCGTAGCGAAGTTTTTCTGTTCGACTAGGTGGTCCGAAATCCGTTTGTATTTCTCCCGTAGTACGGTGAGCACTTTCTTTGTCCAGAGTTTTTCTCCGGAACTACTGAGCCAATCGGGTTGAAATTTTTAGTGGAGGTCCGCATGAGGTGTGGTCCTATACAAGTGTATTTTGGACCGTCTAATTTTACGGGGTGGCCCCTTGGACTTCAGTTTTAGGGTATGGGTATTTGGCATGGGATTAATGACACCGCCGGTGCATGGAAAACGTTATTTTTGTTAGAATTTGCTCCATTTTTGATATGTTGTAGCCCTTGACCTGTCGAACAAAGTTTGTGAATGGTGCATGGTGATTGGACCAAAGGTTTGACCCCGGCGCGACTGCTGGGACAGTATGTGCGTAGCCGGGCGACTCACATACTTACTCATGGAAAGATAATCAAACGATTGAAAATCTGGAATTATTTGTTATTAGTTGTATAGGAAAAATAGTTAAATGATCTTTCTTGTAATGATGTTTGCTTAAAGCTGTATACCGTCTAAGGTTGGCATATTACATTACGGGGTCCAGAGGCAGAGCCCCGGCGGGGGTTGGGGGGCTTAGCCCCCTATTAAAAATGAGGTTTATCAATTTAACATGATACTATTCTACTGAGCAAGATATTATTTTACTGTGCAATTTAATTCAAATCGCGTGAAATCCTTCTTCTCCTGAGCGATAAAATCACACCCTTTCTATTTGAAAAGATGGGATTATGAGCTTCGCCTCGCTCGCTTTTCTGTGGCACAACCGTTGCCGGAATCACATATTCCTAGTCAATTCTATGGTCGAGCGTCCTATTCATTATAATTAATTTAAAAATTAATGAAAAGGTGTACGTCGTGACTAGGGTTGTAAAATTTCCTGGAATTTATTTTTTCGGAACACGCATTTCCAGGATACATTCCGGGAACATCCCGGGAAACTTTGGGTGTTTATTCGAATTAACGATATATTTTAGTTTGGTTGGATACGTACTCATATAATAAGATATTTTACCATGAAAAACAATGTTATACAGCCGCGGAAAATTTAGTATGCGTTGTGTCATGTTAAGATGTAAATTATACTTGCCAGCATTAGATAATCGTTCAAAGTAAAAATACGCGCATTTATAACAACTCTAGATATATATTCCGGTTCTGAATTGTCTGAACAATTTATTTCCACAGTCGCAATTTTCGATTCCTGTAAATAATACTGTCATCTTTGTTATCTGACTCATATTAAGTGATGTCAGAGGCGTCCTCTAGTTTAGTTCCCTGAGATCAAAGTGGCATCGCTTCGGAATAATACCATATTTCGCTGTACGTATCTCACGGAATGCTTCTTCTGAGCAGAAACAAATAATTTCAGGTTCTATTTATGAAACTAGAAAACCCGACCCCGCTAGCGGGGGGAGGGGGGGGGTACCCGTAGTAGTAGGAGCGATTATTAGTACTTTC
>JAQFYE010006363.1:0-10881 GCA_034694305.1 Protaphorura glebata
TCCGTGTCCATTGGGCATCCTTTGTATGAAAGACGGTGATTGAATAAATTCGTTTATTTTGATATTAAAAAAAAAACTAAATTAGCACTCCGTTATGTACCAGATTTGTGACCAAATACTATTTGGTCAACGCACTCGACCCTGCGGCTCGCCGAATTGATACAGTCAAAGTTCTAGATAATTTAACTAGTGCATAGTTCGAAATTAGTAGCAGAACAAAGAAGATTGCAATACCTGTGCAGAGGCAACGGATAAAACAGTTCTGCCTTCTGCGTCGATGTGGTCCACATAGGCGCCCCAGAATAGCAAGAGCTCAGCAACTGCTACATGTCTGAGCAACACAAACATTTAGTTTTTTTAATACACTATCTTGCAATGCATATCCTTAAACGTTGAATCTAGGTCTGCGGCGTTAAAATACCAGTAGAGGGTGATAAATACAATACAGTATGTCAAATAATTCTACCCACCCCTCGCTCCTCTCTCAATTGAACGCTTATTAATCTTTAACCGTGAATACAACAATTTTGAAAAAAAAATGTATTTTGTAGTAAAATGAATGTGAAACAATACTTTGTAGCGAAATATGTCCATCTCCTATGAGTCTATTTGCAATTAATTCAATTAATTTCTGTACAATTGTTTGGCTTATTCGATTAGACCTTATCCTTTATCGGCTTGGTCGGGTGCTACACGTGACGGTGGCGGTAATTCTCAATGTTTTCACAACGCTATATACCATAGAGTAAGGAGTTGCTCGATGAATATACAGTGTGCACATAAAAATAAATTTTGTTCGAAATTTTTTTTCTTCCCCATGGGCCTTTGTTATAAGGTCAAAATCCTTTTTCTGTGCTTCAGCGAAAGTTCACGTTTTTTGCTATTCCGAATTTTTATTTCCACAGCACAATTTTTTTTCGATTATCGCAACTATCGATATTGTGGCATGTCAGAAAAAAATATTGGCTGACATTACTAACGATAATGTAGTAGCAGTTAGCGCGTAAATGAAAAGTGTGGCTAAAATTGTTTTGCGTACTTTTTCTTTTATGTGGTTTTGATTATTTTGGGAGTGATCCCGTAGGAGATGGGCAAATTTCACTACAAAGTATTGTTTCACATTCATTTTTACTACAAAATACATTTTTTCCAAAAATTTTATAGTCACGGTTGAAGAATAATAATCGTTCAATTGAGAGAGGAGCGAGGGGTGGGTAAAATTATTTGATATACTGTATATAATATTGTCCTTGTCGCTACCCATTAATTATTACTAGCGAGGTGCGCTTCTCACCAAAAAATATTAATTTTTGAAATGAGTGTTTCGTTATTTTAACGGCATTTCAAACGCGATTGATATACAGGGTGGCCCAAAAGTAACCGTAGATCCGAAATAATACCTTTGATATTTTTAGTTTCAAAATTCCGAAATAGTCATTCTGTCCAGAAAGCGATTTTGCAAGTTTTGATGTATCGCTTTCGTATGTACGGTGCGCGGAGCGCGCGCGGCATTAAAATTTAGACGAAACGAGAGCTTTTTTCCAACATTGGGAACGAATTCTTCAAGGACAGAATTTGACCAATGGATCAATATGCTCAAGTTTAACAAAATTTGAAAAAAATCGAAATTTTTTTGAATAAAATGAAATTTTGAAGAAAATGAAATTATGAAAAAAATAAAATTCTAAAATAAAATTTTGAATATAAAATTTCAAGTAAAATTTCAAAAAAAAATTAATTTTTCAAATTATCTGAAAAGTTTAGTTTTTTCATCAAAATTTTTTTTTTTTTCGAATTTTTTCAAAATTTCAATTTTTTTATCTAATTTTTCAATTATTTTTTCAAATGTTAAGCTTGAGCATATAGATCCATTGGTCAAATTCTGTCCTTGAAGAATTCGTTCCCCATGTTGGAAAAAAGCTTCCGTTTCATCTATGTTTTGTGATGCCGCGCGCTTCGCGCAACGTACGCACGAAAACGAAAAGTTGCAAACTCGCTTTCTGAACAGAATGGCTATTTCGGAATTTTGAAACTAAAAATATTAAAGGTATGATTTCGGATCTACGGTTACTTTTGGGCCACCCGGTATGTAATCAGTTACTCACCCCATTGAGGCAGCAGCCCATAATGGTGTTCTTCCTGCCTTATCGGCCAAATCCACATCGGCTTCAAACTCCAACAATAGCTCACACACTTCTCTGATGGGAAAATAATAATTTGACAACGGTTAACTAGTATACTCTGTTACCTAGTCGATTCATGGTTGCACTCACGGAATTCGTATCCGTGTTAAATTACATGCACAATAAATTTACGGTAAAAAATCAGGCCAGTCCTGGTATTAATAAAGATGTGTCGGAATATTTCATGCAACGCAATATGTGTATGTAGTATGTACGGCTGGGCACCAAGTTGAAAAAGATCCCTGGTACCTTTGACCCTCAAATGCTGCCACTAATAAAGCGGTTGAACCATCCTTGTCTTGATGATTAACGAATGCATTTCTCTCCAAAAGCATTTGAACCACCTCCAAATGACCTGGGCTAGCAGCCACGCATAAGGCCGCAACAGAAAGTGCAGTTCTGTAATTCAGTCAAATCTTGAAGTTAGACAACGTTACTATTAATTTACCAATCAAAATGTCAAGGAATGCTCCGGCGCGGAAAATGCGAGTCAGATATCAATTACACAGGTGCTGGTTGAATTAATCTGATGACAAGATTCACGTGAAGGTCCGTGAAATGTTTTATAAGAGACACTTTCCCTCGTAACTGCATGACCTCCAGGTCAAAATGACAATTTTTTTTGGAAAGCCTTATAGATTTAGATGGATAGAGCAAGACATTTTGTCACAACCAAGAAATTCGGCAAAAAATGTATTGGATATAGTGTTGCTTCAAACACGTACAAAACTTAGGTGTCACTTTTGGGCAAAGTGTTAAGGTGATGTCTCTTATTTAAAATTGTCTGAGATATCTAATTTGAATATCGAGTATTATAACTTAGGTCAACCAATGGGTACGCCTGTTATGAGCGAAACTGTTATATAAGAGACTTGTATATAGCCATCATTTTCGCGCGTTTCGGTCATGATAGCATTTTTTCGCTCATAACGGTGGACCCAAACCCAATTTCGTGCCATGAATCATAAATAACTAATAGTGGTGTAAAGCCCGAATGATACCTGCCCGGCCCGGCCCTAAGGCTGTTAAAAATTCCATGGAAGGTCCGGCCCGTAGTTCGAAAACGTCAGCTCTGGAACGGCCCTTACTTTTCAAATGCTGGTTTGGTAACGGTGAAGTGAGTGTAACCTAACGGTTTGTTAACTTTGATCTAATTTTAACATCGCGCTAGACGTTGAAAAGTGGATACCAACACACACTGTCCCATAATACCTTTTAATCCGCACATTTCAGAATGAAAATATTCTAGCGCCGGCCTGGCCCTTGATATTATCACTAACGTCTTGGCCCGGCCCGACCCGGCCCTTCTGTCCGAAAAATTTGCCGGCCCGGCCCGGTCGTTGTACCCTTGCCGTTTCGGCTGGCCCGGCCCGGCTCTTTTACATCTCTATACACTGATCTATGGGATATTCGTGAAAATTGAAGTACATTAGGTAGTGAGTATATAGATAGATAGATAATTGCCTTTTTTATACGGTCAACTTAACAGCGTTTACTGTTGTAAACAAGCGGACCGTATTTAATAACAGGAGCTGTTCAGGATGTCCATGGCTAAATCTTATCACAAATTAGGCGAATTCCAATTCTAACGGTGCTCTATTTCCCGTAAGAAGTGTATATACGGTACACATTCTTTTATTGCAAAATGATGGCGCTGCGCCTTGAGGGCTATAGTCAGTCAGCATTTACTCACTATTGACTATTTTCTATTATTTTAATAAAATTATATTATTACCTGCCGTCTGAGTCTGAATGATTTAATTCTGCACCACCGTTTAAAAGCTTCGATACTATTTCCGAATGTCCCATGTAAGCGGCAGCAATCAAAGGAGTTCGCCCTTCAATGTCGGCTTTCAGGGGACACGCTCGATTCTTTAGTAAACTCGCCACAACTTCGTCATGACCTCCCCATGCGGCTGCTCTAAGTGCCGTTCTTCCATTGCTATCGGTTAAGTCCACCTGATCACGAAGACAATAAATCGGGTTTAATAAGAATTATGTAGGCACACTCCGTCCTCGAAGCGATGAACTACTTCGTGACGCAACAGAGTTTAAAATAAGGCCTCGTCATTTTTTGCATGAACAGCTGTCACTCTGAATTAATAGAATTTCAGTAGCGAAAATGGTATGGCTTAAATTACCTCAGCTCCGTTCTCTAGAAGAAGATTAACAACGCCAGTATGACCTGCCCAAGCGCTAGATCGAAGAGGTGTCCATCCATCGTTATCAGCGTGATCTAAGTCGACCTGTTCTTTTAAAAATTCTTCCACAATTGCTTCATGTCCCTGAATACAAGATTTAAAAGAAAATTCAATCCTAATACCGCAAAGTTTCTGCTCATTTTCAAATTATCAAAAAGCTAGGAAAGCTTGTAGTATATTTCAATATTGTATGTGGATGATACAACTATATTGATTCGTGTTATCCTTTGACCAAATTAGAATCATTAGATTACTAGACTCTGATTGGTCACACGTCAAGGAGTCTATATTTTGACCTGGCTTGTGACCTCAATCTTTGACCGCAGAGAAAAATGCCAGAGGAAAAAGTTGTCCGTCTCAGCGAGTGGAACAACTTTTGTAGGGGTAATTTTTGCGGTTAAAAGGGAACGACGCACCCAACTTTGGCGCCCCATGGGGGTGACCCTGAGTTTTTAGCCTAATCGTCTTCAGCCATATTATTCAGTAGGTCGAACCATATCACTGTGCAAAATTTGTAACAAATCGAGCAGTGGAGGATTTTCCCATGCACCCGTGCCGATGTTCTTTGATAAAATTAAGAAGGGCTTTGGGACTGGCTAGGCTAAACCAAAACCACCCTTCCATTAATTTATACGAAAATGCTAGTTTCATGCACAAACAGTGCCAGAGAAAGCCCAGTTATTTCTAATTCTATCGTAGTTTCCGAATTTAAATGCGTGGCGGTAACCCACAAGGATTTTCAACTTTCGGTCAGTAACCGCGAAGATGTAGAAACAAAGTCCGTCTCCCGGTCAACGAATAGGTTTTTTCGTCCAGTCCCCAGATTTTATTTATTACAGTGGAACCCTGAGGATTTAGACAGTGATCTCGTAGGACGACCCTCCTAAAATCATTGAGATGAGTCACCATACAAAATTTCAAGAAGATTGGACTGGAAGGACAGTCAGAATAAGCGAAATAGTCAACCGAGAAAACCACAGGTGTAAATCGCCATGCCAGTTTGTTTATTCAGCCGTCCTTAATAAAAATAGATTGATAGAGTCTATTGATAAAGGCAAGGACTTTACACTAGCTAATCCTATTAGTACTACTGTATTTATAATTACTATAGTAATAGGATTAGCTAGTGTAAAATCCTTGGATAAAGGCTCTTTTTTATTTGGTCAGAATTTTCGATATAACCTGTAAACAAGAGGACCTTGGTTGAAAACAAGAATCACAACAAATAAATAAACTTCTTACACTGGAATAGCCCAAAATATCATAATAATAGGCGACTATTTCACACCTAATGTCAAAAGCCAATTATTGCAATCTTAAAAGAAATCATAACCATTTCGATATATGTTGGTCAACCAAACTCGCAATCCGTCCTTCAACGTCTCCGAGTCTGATTGATTTAAGCTGAGCTGGTAGAGAGTTGAACAGACAAATCGGTTTATATTTGTACCGTAAAAACCCGATCAGAACGCGGGCCCAAATAGAACGCGGGGTTCAAATAGAGCGCGGGTATTTCTCCGGCTTTCTCCATTATAACCTCATAGTGTAAGTGGTGAAAGTCTTTGACCTCTGAACTTGCCTGAATGAATAGAGCACCCGCGTTCTAATTGGGTTTTTACGGTAATTGGTCAGAGAAAGAATGCACTAACGCGAGAAACGGTTAAAAGTTATCGTGTCGACTTTCTTTGAGCAACATTAGACTCCAAAAAATGGATCTGAAATGAGAATTATATAGTCCATGTTCAAATTTTTAACCTGGGTTGTAGGGTAAGAAAAACCGTGCACTCCTTCACGATTTGAAGACCAAACCGTTCTCTCATGGAACGAAAGGATTTCCTTAATTCCAACGATTTCTTTCACCTGGTTCCATGGCCGGCCACAGTAAATAGTACAATAATTTAAAAAAAAATTAATATCTTTGTTTACTGCCTGTACTATACTACAATAGAGTTCTCGAAATTCTAATCCAACTTGGATTTGATTTGTTTTTATTAAAGTCATCAACTCCATAGCTCATACAATATCAACATCGAGATGTTACATTGATTCATCCGTCAATTATGACTGTAAAGTCTGGAAGATTGATTGCTTCCACTTCTGATAAGGACAGTTTATCAACCTCGATTTCTAAATTCAGATGAATTCCTGTGGTGTACTTATTACTACAAAAACTGGATAAATTAATAATCTAATGAATGGCAATGGGGATCCTCCAGACTAATATTAAATCCAGACGATTAATTTTTTAGACTGCATGGGGTGAATATTTCAGAATGAGATGTTCGATGAGATCATTATTTATGTATACGATCTATTTGGGAATAGAGTGTAGCTCAAATGAAGTTGATAATAATATAATATGAATATCAGACCTGACGAGCTGCAATGTTCAAAGCCGTTCTGCCGTGCCGATCCACAGCTTCGAGGTCAGTTTTCTCATAAATGAGGCGTCTCAATACGTCAAGATTTCCCTCATTACTTGCATCATGGAGTGTCATCACTAGTTTCTCATTTGTACTATTAATCTGCCCTGAAGGCAACGATTCCAGGGTTTCGGAACTTTCAGAAGCTAAAAACTCGGATTCTTCGTTAATTCGCTCGCAAGGGGCTTCTCCACCTCCTTCGTCAAGACAAGAGTCCAACTCTCGACTATCATTTCCAGAAGTGTCAACAAAAACATTTTCTTCACACCCATTAGAACTTTTAGGATGGACACAATCGTCCAATAAACTTATTACTTGTGAATCAACGTCCTGATCAACCATTCTTGGACCAGTCACATTTGCCCCACTGCACAATAATAATAATGGTAACAGACTGGAAGGTAAACATGGTTTGGCCATATGAAATAAATGGTAACATAATTCCGCCACTCCACTGTTGTCCAGGTTTGGCCCTAAGGAAGCCATTGTTAAAGCTAACATTGAATGCCCGTCGGAGGTCTGGCACAAATATCTCTGTGTACAATATTTTACGTCTGATAGCCATTCTGCGAAGCTATGATGAAATAAAGTTATACTGTCCGATTGTTGTGCAGTTAGAAGCCTTCGGAGAATGTACATTCTTCTTGTAAAATCTTCAGTGGACAAAATATTGCGGCTATGAAGGACGAGAAAGATATCATCCCGTTTCAACGGTTTTTGAGATGCAAGTATAATACTTAAAATGGACCGCACTTTACTGAATTGTTTCTTTGTGAATAACCTTTGGCACATCCATAAATACAAACCATTCAGTGTTGGTGGAATTTCTTTTATCTCACGCAGTACAATAAAATTTCCAGAGATCCCTGTCAACACTTTCTCCAAGTATAGAAAACAACTATTACTTTTAATCCGTAGTTGGTTCAACATTTCTGCTGTCTCTCGGTTAATATGTTGTCTCAAAGTATAATCTTGATCTAGTCTTGATAAGATAAATTGTTGAACATCTCTTACAACCTGTAATGTTGGAAAGTAATAAATTTAAAGCTATTGTTCAGCAGAATAATAGGAAGCAAATATAATCTTATACCTGCACTTTTCTCTGATCGTCCAAACTTATTTTTCGAAATGCTGCCAATGGTCCAGGTAATTTCCCTTGCTTTCTAGCTGTGCAGAGTAATCTTAGCCAGGATGGAAGGAGATTATAATTTTCACTCAATAGTTCTGCAATAGTTTTACTTGTTCTCGCTGTAAAGTCCGCTGTTTGAAACCGAGTCTCATCTACAGAATCCACTAATAAAAAGAGATTATCTTTTGGTTTCTTAATTTTAAGAAGAGGGAGTAAAATCAACTTTTTGAATGCTGAGTCTGGGTCTTGAAAAATAAATTCTCGGTCATATTGTTCTGCGTCAGTGTCTACGCCATTCGAGTCCACTGATATATCATAACCTCGAATCAAGGATGAATCTTTAAGTTGACGCACAAGACCAAGAATAAATTCCATTGAGGATAGTGTTCTCGCGTCTGTGGGGTCACAGAAATGATAGATCAATACATGTTTACGATGGTTATCACTGACAACTTCTGAGCAGAGTGTGGTTTTTCCCGTTCCTGGACCACCAACGATAACTATACCAGTTCGTGTTTCACTTTGTAAACTGTGCCATAATTTGGAAAGTACCCATTCTCTCCCGAAGAAACGTTTCTCCAAGAATTGAGCCATGGCAGTCAAATGAATAGTTAATTTGTACTAATTCTTATATGATAGATGCTCCATTAACAAGCTGAAGTCTGGTTATTTTCTTGTTATCGCTTCTCAAATATAATTCTCGCTTCACTCTTCGTTCCAATTAAATATGCATTTCAAAATCGCCGAAGTACCAAGGATTCCAATTCACACTCATAATATAAAACCTTATGATGACTTCCTTTCGAGTTATCTTTGCATTCAATTGCACTGAGGTGAACCCGTTCAAATAATTAATGAATCATGACTACAATGCAATGACTTCCCAGTAAACGCACATTTCAACTGCACTACTGCCTTCGGTGTTGGCTCGTCCAAATGAGATCAACCAATCAATTCTACACCTGATTACAAATTCTCTAAATAAATAATTCACACAGACAGTTGTTTAGGTTTTAATTTTAGAAAAAGACGATGATGCAAATGTCTCTAGGATGGTATACTTTACGAACTTGATTAACATGTAACTTTTATTTTGACTCCGGAACTCTGGAGTGTCTGAGCTCAGATCTACTACTCGTTTCGTGTAACATTAAGTGAGAATAAGAAACTTTCTCCACAGCAGAGAACACATGACTCCACCGCTTAACATACAATTATACGGCACGGCAACGGCAACACAAAAGTAACCAGGGCCCGAAAATCTGGTCTACTTATAGTCACCCGGTTATGCCTTGCGAAACTCCGAAGTTTCAGGGTGTTTGGGCATTCGAGCATACACGGGTTTCAAAAAATAGACAGTCGTTGTATGTAAAATGAGTAAATGAAGCTTCAAAGCTAAAAGTCTTCAGACAACTTCAGAAAATGACACAAAACGGTTCATTGACATTATTTTGGTCACGTCTGAAATACATTAGATTCATTAATGGACTAAAAAAAAACGAAATAATATGGTTCTGAAACAAAAGAGAAATTTCAGTAAGAAAAATATATTTTATTTAATTTGGGGCGACTCGAAATTCTGGTTTATCCCGATACTGAATTGTAATATCGCAATCAGAGAAATATTGACCTAGTTCTCACATTTATGTGTCAAGAACCATGCGAGCCAACAAATCCACAACAAAGATATACATAAAAATCAAGCATTTGGACTGAAAGAAAATGTTGGTCACAAAGTCACAAGTCACAATACTTACTAATCTAATATAGGGTGTTTCTGAAATATGTACCCCCCTTTTGAAATTAAATATCTTCCAAACGGTTCAATGGATTTGGGTTCGGTTTTTTCTAAAATTGACTTCGATATCTAGAAGGAGGATTGCCATGCCCCCGAAATCCGTACCATTATTTTTAGTGACACTTTTTCAAAAATTTCGGATTATTTTTTCTCAAAAAAAAATTTAACATTACGGCTTACGGGAGTATTTTTCCCAATTTTGGGCATTGACGGGACAACCGCTGATGATTTTCAACAACTCCAATGAATTGGAGCGGTGGTCAGAATCAGTGTTTCATGCAAAGTTTTGTCACTACACTCGATTACGCAACAAAAACACAAAAAGAGATATGAGTGCGAGTACCTGATGAGGCAGGTCATTGACCTTGCTGCCAACTCTCACGTACTTGTTCGTTGTTGAATTTTTCATATTTCAGAAACACCCTGTACTTTAGGTTGATTTGGGCAAGGGACCGCGATGGCAGCCCAAACACCTGCCGAGAAATCCCTTCAACGTTCAAACTGGCGAGGGAGCCCAAATGGCGGCCATCGCGGTCCATTTTCCAAACGAACCTACGGACACTTGGAGAACGAATTTCCCAGTCGAATTGTTGAATACAATATGACACAAGAATTCTATAAAAATCAATAGTCTGTACCCAATTTTCTCAAGTTTATCAAGCGTTTTGCCTTCACATTCTACTTGTCAGTAAATATGAATTCATGTAGATATTCTTTTAAATGTGTTCCAGGGCTGGTTAAGTGAATAAACAGGATCGGAATAACTGTCCCAGTCGTGAACCCTATATAGTTATTCTGGCACCGCAGAAGTTTCGCGGTCACCAATGACATCGTACGTATAAAATGTTGAGACTTTCGAAGCCTCAGATGATTATTTCATTAATATGGTAAAGACCAAGTTTTACATTCTTTAACATTCATGACCGAATTCTTAAGCTCCGTAGGTTCCGAATAAAATATGTGAGAGTAGAAGGGAGGTGGTGGGGGGAGACCCCATTTTTCCGGCCTAAGGAAGGTACCACAAGTGGTACCTTCCTAAGGCCATAAAAATCGATCCTCCCCCACACACACCTCCCGGTTTTTGCATGTGCAAAAATGTATTCGCGAATATTTGAGTGCCCTTTAAAACAATGGTAGCACTAACTAC
>JAQFYE010006364.1:0-10881 GCA_034694305.1 Protaphorura glebata
GGATAGTCAAACTGGTCAACCGAGAAAAACACAGGTAAATGGCCATGCTAGTTTGTTGTTTCAGTAGTCCTTAATTCTTTCACGGGGCACTGAAAATTATCGTCGTTTCCAATTAAATATATTGAAATATTTTACACCTTGATAAATACCCTGATTTTTTCATTAAAATGTTAAAATCCTTACAATGACACCAGATGTCATGACCAAAATGGCTTTTGTGATTGAATCCATATCTTGAGGGATATTAAACCCGAAGCAATTCCCGTAAGATGGCCATTCATTCTTGACTTCTCCAATGAGGTCTTTGGGTGGGAAATATATTCCATATCCTTTGATGTCTCGCGAACAAAATCGAAACGTTGGGTCAAACATTAAGGCTATAGTCATAAGTGAATACTTCATAGCTTGGAAAATCTTTCCATCTTCAATAATCAATCCAACAGAATATCCCCCAACTTTTACTACATAACATACTCCATCCTCTGTGTTTATTTCCACCAATAATTTATTATTTGATGAATTCTTCAACGAATAACTACGTAATGTTGGTTTTCTCTTACAATCACACCCAAGGGATGCACGTTGTTGTATTTGACAGGTTAAAGTCAAACAAGGCTCACCGTCACCGTTTAAAATTTCATACTCGGTTCCATTCGGGGGATCTAATTTGGCTAATGAACAACATCCAGATGGTTTTTTAATATAAAACTGATCAAGTGGTTCAAATTCGGAAAGGAGTGAGTTCAAGGATGAGGTCAATTCTGGACTAGACTCTCCTTCTATGTACAAAAAAGGATCATCAGCATTCGTGTTATTTTCACTATGTGTATATATGCCTATGGGCACGAACTGGTGATTTAATAAGGCCGGGTCGAACGTTGACACTGGCGGAAGTCCTTGTTCGACGTCTTGTTCCAAAGGAAGATTCATATCAATTCGGGTCGATGTGGTCTCTAGAGTAACTTTTCTATTGTTGATATCAATTCAGGTCTGAGAGCGAAGATTTCGTCCAGCTGATAAAGCGCGAATTTGAATTAACAATGTAATTTTTAAGGCACACTATTGGAATAACACGGAACAATTTGCAATGTGAAAACGGGTTGTCAATTTTCAATGGGTCACCAAAACTGACCTGATATTCAAGGTTTTAAGCGTTATCGATTTGCACAAATATTTTACATTTAGTGTAGTTCCTTTCACCATGGATGACGGACCAACTACTCCAGACCACGGATAAAAGAGTAAAACGGGAAACTGTACATTCAATCTTTTAAGGTCACGAAAAGGACGGAGAGGCATTAACTTTCATCCGAACCGAACCGGGCATTCGAGGATAGAACTATCCGAAACGGGAATAAATTCATGTCGTCGCACATGCAAGCAACTGCTGATCCTAGCCCTACGCTTCGTACAGGGTGTCCAGGAAAAATCATAGGATTGTTTGATTATACCGTCTGTCGCAAAAGTAAGTACCCCCCTCCCCCTCTAATTGTCGCTCCCACGGTGACATAAAACTTATGTATGTTACTGCCATTCAAATCGATTCATTGGCTCACTATCAGAGTGTGTTATTCATTTAAATGACTTGAACCTAACATAATTTTGCAACTTGTTTACAAAAAATTGTAAACAAAGGGCGAGGGTTACTTACTTTTGCGACATACGGAATGTACTTCGGCGTAGTTACGAGAACCTATGTTACGCTCAGGTTAGAATTATTAATCATTTATAATCTGGGATGGGTAAAAGTTACCAAATAATGTACTAAAAGAAATTTTGTTCGGTCTATTACGTTTATATGATTGATTTTCGGTTTGTGTTGATCAAAATAAATGCATAAAATTAATAATCCTAAACTGACTGTAACATACATTTTAGTAACTCCGTAATAAAATAAACAATGCGGCGCCTTTTCCGGGACACCCTTTTGTATAAGTTTATACACGGACGTGTTGAATTTTATAACTGATGTTCATTTCCCTACATGAAATAATTAGCTCAAAGTCTGAGTTGCTTTCCTTTAAAAACATATTTATTGCATATTATTCGCATTTATTTGGTATTCCAAACTAAATTAGGTACGTACATAGGATAGATGCACATAATATAGATAATATAGGTTCTTACAAGGAATGTGACCAGAGCCGCAGGTCAATAATCTGCGTGGAGTTTGATCGTAAAAATATGCGTAGTCTTTTAAATGCGTCGTATTTATTTCTCTCACATAAAAAGTTAATTGAACTAAATCAACTCGTCTCGTCTGTACGTTACTATCAAGTTTAAGTAGGTTTTTCTTACTTATACGGTTACTACCAACATAGTTTCGACAACTTTTCTAGTAGGTGAGCTCATACTGTCCAAACAAATACATCCAAAGAGGAATCTTCAAGAGACCCGAAATATCTGTTCCACAAGTTTTAACCAAACGAGTAGTGCTTTATCATGACGTCATTGATCCATCGGCATCATAACCGGTGACTTGGGAAACATTGATCACCATAAGCGCAGTGTCACCAGTTTTGAAATAACAAACTGGATTTTGCTTGCTTGGACAGTTTGAGCTTACGTAATAAAAAAAAACGTTGTCACTAATTTGGTTTCTACAATACTGCAGAAAAGACCTTGAGTTTATAAAAAGTGTAAGTTGTAAAATAAATTAATATGCCCTGACATGGTAACTTTTTTTCTCAAGTTTTCTAAAATAGATAGGATGTATGAAATTTGATTTTGAACGTTCAAAATTTTGAGCAATTTGTTCGGAATCTCTGCGGATGGTCGGATCGGAATGCTTCACATAATAGGAAAGAAATAATCGTTAATCATTTCCATTAAAATCAGAAAAAAATACAACGGTGGTTTGGTCACGTGAGCAGATTACATACAAAATTGAGATGTACATTCCATAGGGAAACTTGAACGCCAAATCGTCCAGGCATTACTGTAGTATTGGTCTTTTCCAGCTTATAATAATGTTGTTCCTGCGTAGAATTCTCTACAGAATGTATATCTCACCTCCTAGCAGCAAGACTACGATCTACCGTGCACACACTCACTAATTGTTGAATAATATACTATAAATTGCTATATAATTTCGATGAGCAAAATATTTGCTCAGACTACTTTACAGTTTAGTACAAAAAATCAAAAAAAAAATATTGAAATGACATACACAATCACATAACCAGAACTGGAATTTTGAGGAACTAAAAACTGTGGTTACTAGTTAGAAGGTGAACTGCTTGATCTACTCCTCCTCCGCGTCGTTACATAATTCCATCCTGTGACAACCCCATTGACTGTCCCAGAAAATCCAACTTTGGCCCAGTGCCAACTTTGAGAGCACATGGCGGTTAATCCTCCTTCAGCCACTTGATTCTTGACACGTGGGTTGAGTAAAATATTTGGATTTCTTGCCTTTTGTTCAATTAACTTCAACAGATTATCATTCTCTAAGATTTTAGCTGCTAAGAGTCGGAAGGCGGCTTCCACGTTGTAAGCGTCTTTCGCAGAAGTTTCAAAAAATGATAAGTTTCCTAGTTTGGAAGCCAGTTTCTGAAAATTTAAAGAATATTTAGCATTGACATGGTAATGTGGGCTAAAATTTCCCACTATCTTGCATCGCGCGTTGATTGACATAAGATATCACATATTTTGTGTCAAATAATGGCTTATCGTCTATTTCTACGATTTACCTTTCCCTCTGATTTATCCACAGTCCGATGCTCCGCCAAGTCTGTTTTGTTCCCGACAAGGACACGGATCGTGTCCGGAAGTGCATGATCTTTGACAAATTCTGACCAATCTTGTAAATGTTCGATACTGGTTGAGTCCGTAATGTCGTACACTAAAATAGCCCCATGAGCTTCTCGGACATAATTTGTTACTAAGGAACGATACTTTTCTTGACCGACTGTGTCCCACTAGAAAACAAAATTAAACAAAAATTAGCATTTAAAATTAGACGAAATTTTAAAAATGTCTTGGACACTTACAATGCTTAGGTTAACAATTTTCCCACCGATCTGAATATTCTTTGTTCGCTGAAATAAAAAACCAGACATTTATTGTAATGAAATTAATAAATTCGAGGCGCTATAATATTCTTGTTGTGGGAAAAATGGTCCGAGTGTTGACATCAGTCCGAACTGAATCTTTTTGATGCTCTGGCTGTTTGATCAAGAACAATTATATTGTCCCTACGGGTATTAATTTTAAAAAACTCACCCAATCACAGCCAATCGTTGCAAACAGATTTGTACTAAACTTGTCATCCTAAAATGATATCAAAAATAAATTGGATAAACATAAGTTCTGAAAACGCTGTTTGAAATTATTACAATTAAAAAACTCACAGCGTATCGTTGCAATAAACTCGATTTTCCAACTCCAGAATCTCCAACCATGATTATTTTGAACTTGTAATCACTGAAATCATAATTTTGGATATAAAAAATTACCTTCAATTTTTTGCGGGGAATCAATCTTTTGTGGGACTCTTTTTCAAAATCATCTTTGAATTATTCATTTTTTTGAACCCGGACACTTTGAGCTTACATTACTTACATAGTAGGTAAGTTGTTAAATCGTTTAGGTATAATTATAGTTCTTACTATTCAGGCTCCTCCTCCGTTAATTGAAAAGGTGCACTTGGTGATGGGAATGACTGATTGCACATATAAGGCATACTTGGTTTAGCTTTAGCATGAACTCCAAACAATTTCCGAAGTTCTTCCAGTCGGATACTTTTCCGGTCGATTGGACACCTGTCGTCACACAAATAATTATTACTATCATTTTTCAATTAATCATTGACTATTTTAATTAAAACTGAAAACACTTGACTATTGACTTACTCTTTGTACCCATTATCATGAGCTGCCTTAATACAGTAGTAATGGAAAATATGACCGCAAT
The DNA here is from genome assembly GCA_034694305.1 of Protaphorura glebata. Taxonomy (NCBI): domain Eukaryota; kingdom Metazoa; phylum Arthropoda; class Collembola; order Poduromorpha; family Onychiuridae; genus Protaphorura; species Protaphorura glebata. The sequence goes on from JAQFYE010006364.1 coordinate 4,915, forward strand.
CTGTACTCACAAAATAGTCCGTCTCTGGATTGTCTGTAAAAAAATAAGTTCAAAATTAATACCGTCTTAATATTAATAATATCATTATAATTTAGTCTCAATCCCAGTACATATGCCAAAATTAAAGATGACACACCTCCGTGAGGTACTGGGATTATGTACATTATACAGTGACTCATTTCGGACCACATGTTCACTGACTAAACCGGAATATTTATTTCTTGAGCAGCTGGATTTAAAAAGTGTCATGGTTCACTATATAATTATACCTAATTAAAATGAGTCATCATGATCTTGCCAGCACTCAGCATCCAGAGTAATCATTAAATTAAATTAACTGATCTGAATCTGATTGTTAAATATTGACTTGGAGGTAGGTCACCGGATTAAATTCTAAAATTAATTAATAATCCAGAGATTAAAATTATTCTTATGAATTATTGTCCTAAGCTTCCTACACTTCCTAGGTTATATGATCGCTAGTCGCTGGTATAGAATACTCAGTAAATTAATTTAATTAATCAGCACATGGTACTGTTCTCGAAGTACGAACTTTGAGATAAAATTTTGAACCATTTTTCTAAAATACCAACCAGAAGAGGGAATTTCTCAATATTAGCTGTTAGCGAGCACTAGCTGATAAATCAATGTGGCCAAAATAAATGATTCGAAAATAAAAATGAGGCCGCTGCCACGGTTTTTGACAATTTAATAATTATTCCTTTCATTTTCATCAGTTTCTCAAGGTGGTTTGACACTACTGGCACCGTGATTCTACTTTATACTATTGATCATACTTCTTAATTTTGCGAACCCCAGGCACCAGGGACTTAATTACATTTCCAGCAAATAATTGATTAGTTGTTTCAACATTTTATTAATTATCAGTGATCATTAGATTTAGATTAGTTTATTTTTCAAATTACCTGACGTAAAATCCAGACATAAGGCACATGAGAAATCCGCGTCCATTCTTTTTGGAATTTTGAAGTAAGAATGATACGAAATATAGTCGGATTTGAGCCTTTTCGAATTGCCAATTTTATAATTCTATCTTCCTTCAAATGTTTGCACCATGCAGTGCGTCAGGTCAGGTCAGGTCAGGGCAGGGTCAGGTCACAAATTGATTTATTATTTGTACATTGCTCATATTATACATGTATTATAAAGTTTGTGCCGCACAGACAGTTTCGATACTACACGACATTCAGCACAAACTGAATCATTTTTTCGACGACAATAAAATATTTGTTTTTCAGTTGTTAGTTTTGCGGATTAGTTTCATGGTTGAAGGAAGGGTAAACTGTAAAAATGAGTAACAAATGAAAATGTTTCACTTGAATTCAGACGAACAATGAAAATTCACACGAGGAAAATTAAAGACGAACCGCAGTCGCAGTAGGCAACAGCGGTACCACCAGTACCATTGACTATTATTTGTGACCACAAAAAAGCACTGAAGAATGATTCGGTTAAACGTTAAATGAAAAAAGCGAGGACTCTAACTCTAGACTGCGTATGACGTGATTATTGTGAAGGATTAAGCCATGGAATGCTCGAATGGAATGAATGCAAGAAATCAGCTGAGCAAAGCTCAAACTGAGTTGAGCCCACAAAAAATTGAATTGAAGTGCAGTGTTTGTATAAATATTCATGTACAGGGTGGTTCATAACTCTGGATCGGCATCAAGATGTGATATAGGGTGACAGATTGAGAATTTGAAGGTTACTTCGACAGAATGGCGACCTTAATCATACATTCACACTTTTTCAAGGTACTAACGCGGTAATTACAGTATTAAGTCGGTAATCACGGTATTAATGGTCCACTAGAGGTGTGGTAAAAATGAAACCCGTTCCGTCCCGACCCGACTTTTTCTCTATTGTATGAAGCCCGACCCAGCCCGACGTTCGTATATTAATAAAATTTCTGACTCGGCCCGACCCGTTAATTTTTTTTTTCAATTCCGTAAAGCCCGGCCCGACCCGTCGAAGTTTTATTTCAAAGTGGTTAAACCTGACCCGACCCGATAAAATTTAATTTGAAACGAGTAAACCCGGCCCGGCCGTTCCATTTTAAATTCAGCTTCTACCCCGCTAGGCCGAACACTGAACACACCGGAACCGAAACGTTCAATACGATGTCAATATTAGATAACACCAAACGCGAATTAGATTTTCAAAACTGGAGCAAGGATTCAACTATCCAATCAAAATTCTTGTACATTTTGACTTTACCAATTTAAACGCGTTTTCAATTACGTCTATACCATTGGTGTTTTGGCCCGGCCCGGCCTGTTAATTTAAAATTGAGTGAAATATTGACCCTGCCCGACCCGTGAAGTTTTCTTCTCTGACGATATAAAACCCGGCCCGACCCGTTTTATAAATATTATGCCAGATTCGGCCCGACTCGAACCTAAATAGCAAACGGGTCGGGCCAGCCCGACCCGTTTATACCTCTATGGTCCACCCTGTACATAATATTATTTGGCCTTTTAAGAGTGTTTTGTATTCACTCCATGTCTTCTTGGTCTTTGTTCTGTCAATCTAAGTTTTCAAACCTCCATTTCCACACAATAACAGTGTACATAGAACAACACATTACGAGTACGACAACGACTTAAGAAATGCGTAATATCATACGACAAGACATTCCAGTATAAATGCTTTTAAAATATACACATTATCTCAATAGGAACTGAAGACCTGACCAAAAAAGTGAACGGAGACATATTCACTCTGCTATGAATGTCCCGGACCCTATATTATATAACTTCTAACAGGTTGGTCGAATTGAGCTAAATCTGGCATTATTCTCGTATTCCTAATAAATTCTGATGACAGAACTCATCCACATAATTCCAAAATTTTGAACTTCATCAACAGATAATTTCAATCTGAACGTTACTGGTTTCATACGGTACGGATACGAAGGCATACCGCATCTCAATTTTTTTGGAGAGGTGTTCCAGTCCTATTCAGATATTGTGTGCCGTACTAGGCAATGCAAGAAAAAAATCCAATACATTTTTTTTAAATTATTGGAAGCGATCTCTACTACTAGGTTTAGGTATCAGTTTATTTGTCGAGACTGAACTACCTATAATAATTCCGTCTTCTGCATGTCTATAAAAATGAAAAGTCAGACATAAAAATTGGATCTAGACAATAGCAGTTTACACAAGACTTATGAGTGACGTCTATGTCGTCCACTTTGGATATTGGATCTCTAGGCGGCCTATGGTTAAGGTAAAGGTGTCCTCCTATAAGTCCGAATCCAAACCTTTTCAAAAATTGGATAAAATAGATACTACCCGGTTGCATGGATTTTTAATACAGTCTCTGCTGGGTTAGAAAGTGACTAAATTCCAAGTCGAACCATTGTTAAGAAAAATAGCAAGAAAGCCCGTCCGTTCGGGCTTCAAAAATTTCAAGGAGCACCTTTGATGCATACAGGATCCGCCATCCGCCCATGTAAAGTTTCATTTTCTTTAATTTGTGGCTTTGACTGCAGCAAATTTTGAACATACGAACAAAAAATTTGTCAGGGTTTTATACGAAATGACGTGCTCAAAATGAGAATGTCAATTCATATCGTATTGTTATGTAAACCACAAATATTTATTCCATTGATTTATTTTTAATAGTTATTCATATTTTTAAAGATACTTCCCCAAGTCCGATGGGCATGCCCACATGTGCATATGACGATTGATGACCCCATTTTTAATTCTTGTTGTCTGGTAACACATGACATTTCTACATGATGCGTGTGTGGTACATCAAAATAAACAGAGATTGACGTTTAGTCCACGAATTTTTTTTTTTAAAGTTCATAAAACTTCTTATCTCTCGCACTCACGATCACGACTCACACTCGTCAGACAAAGAGGGAATTGAAGGAGATGAGTCATTGACGACATGACATGGCTAGTTAAAAGACCTTACCAGAATTTGCAGTACCTATTGATATATCAATGGACTTTCTGTCACGCTATTATGGGTTATGTTGCTAATGGCTTAAATTGAATATAAATTTTAGCTGCTGTTTATTCTTGAAATACACAGTTTGACCCACAGAGGATTGATAAATTGGTAATGTCAATTAATGGGACACTATTACTATTGAGCCAACGTCGTAGTGTGTTTAAAGTGCAACGACGTCGTTAACTGGGTTAACGGAGTGCGCATTATATATCTCTCGTTCTGACTTGACTGATAGTCAACTTACATGTATGGATAAATAACGTCAAGTCTTGTATTTATACAGAAATGTTACTCAATACTTCCTTCCTATTTTTGTTTAGTTTTTATGATGATTTGTCAACCAAAGATTTTTTAAACAGAATATATTACAAGTTTATGACCTGACTCGTTACGGCTAGATCTGGGTAGACAAGATGCACAACTTATGCACAATGAAATCAAAAATCTTGACATAACTTTTGTCCCTTGTAATTATTTTCAATGAAGGAAAATATATTTAGAGCAATTGAATTAAACATTGTCTGCCCCTTGGATCAAACACTACTTTCGGTTATCTTTGAGGAAATATTGAGCAAAAACAAAAACCAAATTGGAATCCACGTGTGACATGAAATGAAAAATTAGGAATGGGAAGGTAAGTCCAAGGTAAAAAATAGTTTGACTGATTACAACGTGGTTCAAGAAATCGTTAGAGTCAATAGTCCTACTTTTCAATTTATGACCTGATAATAATGTAGTATTAAAAGTAAAACACAATGCGGGCAGGATGGCAATTACAGAATAGTAAACACAAACACAACGGCGCACAAGATTTCTGACGTCTCCGGTCCATTTAACTTTGTGATGTAATACAATACAGGGAGGTTCATAGGTTTTTAGATATTCCCAACAATATATTACAGTTATTATCCGTGATTGCACTCAATAAACTTAAAAAGATCACTCAAAAAAATATTCCTACCCAATAGTATTTTAAATATTATTTATAGCTCTCTTGAAAACAAAACACCTGTGGTGAAATTCTGAATCAGTGGATGCACGATTTTATTTACACGATTTATTTTTTATACGCAAGTATATAGAAACTAGTTGTCAAACCATAGGTAATAATTATGACTCAGAATTTTTGAAAATATAATAATTCAGCTAATAATATCAAAACTGAGGAACAAGAACCACAAATTAATAGAATGTAACTGAAGAAAACATCACTGGGACCAAGTGATGGAGTGTCATGAATCTCCAATCCTGGATTGCAAATTGGAGTGTAAGTGGCTTCATAGTCACGTACGTATTTTCGCATGATTCCCGAGGAGTAGAGACAAATGAGTCTAGAAATAGAATTCAGGACGACACGATTTGTCATATTTTGGATAAACTGTTTGAATTTTGAATAAAATGCTTTGAGTACCATGATTTTAATTGCTTCGGTTGCAATTTGGATATGTCGTTACCACTGACCTCCTGGCCAACTTTTGTGAAGGTCATACTCGAAAGAGTCGGACCGTTTGGCCGGAAATACATGGGTCAAATAGACTTGAATGTGACGTCATGAACGTATCACGGTCTTCTATTCCGTCACAAAGTGTATTTGGCCCAATTTGCCTAGCGGCCAAACACTTGACTCTTTGGGGGCTTGACTTTCACAAAAGTTGTTTTTACCGTCAAAAATGCAAGAATTGTCATCTAGATGGATTGACATGTAATTTTGACTTACTTGTTGTTGAACATTTCCTTGTACGGAGAATTCTTTGCAACAAAGAGTCCACTCCTGAAAGGGATAGTCGAAACGGAGAATGACGACAGGGTATTACAAAGAAATCGGTCTGTTTTTTTGTACGCATTTCTGACTGTTGTGTAGAAAGTGTCTTCGAATGTGAGAAAAGCAACATTTTTATCGAAAACCAAACCACCGCCAAACGTTGCATTTACGAATGAATGGTTTCCATCTGTGGAGACTTTGTCCATGAGTAAATT
>JAQFYE010006365.1:0-10880 GCA_034694305.1 Protaphorura glebata
ACTTGATTTATGAGAAGGCAGGATTTACGACCCTGACCTGTGAGCTGTGTCTGCGATTTGAGTTGTAATTAGCCAGTCTGAGAGAAGTTGTGAGTTTTAGGCCTGAGCTATCGAGGGCGGCCTTCACGACGTGGCGTGATTACACAGTTTAATTTACTGCTGTATGGCTATATGTGTTTCATTTAGCAATCAATGTCCAAATTAAACTAAAACTTCTATTCTTTTTTGGAAATTTCGAAAAGGACAAAGCTCTCAAAAACCGATTATTGGAATTCAGGGCATTTCGGATGTTGAGGTCCAGATCCATTTGAATTATATATTTTGTCCGGTTATCATTTTTGTCTGGAAAGGAGACGGCAGACACACCTTGTATGGAGAAATGCACGGCGCTGGAATTCTCTGGATTCTTGTATAAGGTTGTAGCCACTGTGATCCTGAGCAACTTTTATGAAGGTCCTACCACGAAAAGTCTAACCAGTTGGCCGCTGGAAATTACACAGGTGGGCATGTCGAATGACGCAGAGTGAAAGTCAAATCAAGAGAGTCACTGTACTCCGTCGCACGTGCCCACCTGTGTATCCCTAACGGCCGAACGATTAAACTTTTTGGGGTAGGATATTCACGCGAGTTGTTCAGGATCACAAGGGCTAATAACGGAATGAACCGGATCCTTGTCTTTTCCAAGAGAATGTCGGCAATCCAGTTAACAACTTTTTTTTTCAGACTGGGTAGCTTTTAAATTGTCCAGAACTTTACAATGATGACCCTGGTTATCATTCAGGGCTTTAATTAACTCACGACTACCGAACTCAATTTTTGAGACTTTCATTGTCTTTATTGTATAATTTTGATCGGGTTTTTCAAGTGCGCACACGCTTGGCTCTTTTTTCAGCTCTAATAAATGTCCATCTGAAACTTTCCTGGGACAATACAGTACTATCAGTACGAATTCTCCGAATACTATTATTCTAAACTCTAACTCATCAGCCAAATTTTAAACTAACAGCCGTCACTTTAAGTCTACTGGTTTTTCCATATGAGCATAATTTATAGAATTTTGTTTAATTTTGAATTTAATTTTGAATTTCAACCCCGAGGTTCATTATCATACGTACTATTGTATGGAATGGCCAAGAATAAATTTTTTAGTGAGGCCCACAAATTTTTGCGAATCTTTGAACCAAATGGCACATTCGATTTTAGTCCGGTTTCAATTTTTCTTTTTTTTCAAGACAATTTTCTCAATAAACCGGTGTCAGTGAATGCGGTAATCACACTACGGTTGTACATGTGGCGAAAGCGAAAAAGAAAATTTCAGCAGCAATCAAAATGTACAATTCAGATTTTTCCCAATGGTCTAAGTATAATTTTTAGTAACAATATTTATTTAAACGAATATGATAATTAATTTATGTTACGTCAATGGAGTGAAATGACAATCTTGACTCGTGAATTAATTTCCTCTACCTCTAATCTTCTTGTCCTGAATTTGATGATTTCAATAAGTAACAGTAAAAAGCTGATTATGAAACAAAATAAGCATACTGGGAATACAAAAATTAAACTAGATCGTAACCCTATAGCTCTCGAGTTTTTTTCGACCGAAGAATCCAAATCCATTAGCAAAACGAATTTTGTTTTACTACTAAGACTTTTATGGTAAGCGATTCTAATTTTGTCTATTTCGGTTCGAAAGTGCCCTTCAATACCTGACTCCACTAATTTGACAAGCCTTTCATGAAATGTTTGGTACATGTAGGGTCCAATTCTCCATGCCCTCAATTTTGGAAATAAACCATGTTTCCCAATATAACATTCCTTCTTAGGATCGTCCAAAATAATTTCAGCCGACGCTTTTGCTGTATTCGCATAATTGTTTGGAAACATCATTGCGGTCTTCGGTTGTCTCCCAAGCATTTCCATACGTTGTGCAACCTTTGTATTTTTCTGAACTGAAACTTGGTCTTGTAATTTTTTCAGAAAATAATTGTTCGGAAGTAAATTGATGTACTCACTGATTGAAACTGAACCAAGGTCAAATTCTCCCATTAAAACTTTGAAGTTGTAGGTTACAAGGTCTTCAAATGACTCCACTTTTTTTTTGTTCCAAGGGAGTGTGATTTCCGAACAAATTTTTCCCTTGTACGCCGTTGTTAATATAAGGGTAGCAAAAAACCAAAGCCCCATTAAAATGGACCAAGTTATAACCGTGACATTTAAATTTGAACGGTTCAATTTGGCTGAAATTGGTTGGCTTTGGTCGAAAAGACTTGCCCAAATTAGGACTTGGTTATTTTTACCACTAGTATTGAGTTTGTCTATAAGGATCAAAGCTATAGTTGAAAACATTATCAAAGACCATACGACAGGTGTGAATGGGTTTCCTAAACGAGTTAAGGCTAGCCAAAAATTCTCATCTGGTCTACTGCAAGTGATAAACACAAATGTTTCCTGTAATAGGCTTATAGAAAAGCGATTGTACTTTAAATTCGGTTCTATACCATAATTAAATACTATTGTCGGAGAGCAAAATATGTTGAAACGTCTGTCAAGATTTGCCAATTCGTCGGCGTGTTTCGTAGTAAAATTTAGACTGCTCCTTAAAATTCTAACAAGGTATTCTTCGCTACCACCGAAGATCGGCCAAATTGTCTTTGGATTGTGAAGAAACTGAAGAATATCCAGAATTCCTGAAATTCCAAATTCATCTGTGATCGAAAACTCCTTCTTTTGAAGTTTAGCTGCTCCTCTAGTAATTAAATTCACACTCGTTCCCTGCATATTTGAAGTTAACGAATGAATAAATTTCAGTATGGTATTTGCTGAAGTTGAACTGTCGAAATTGATGAGTGGTTTTTCATTGTAGCAGAAGTCACAATTATATTGCCAGAGAGAATTCAAACTTGGTTGATTTTTCACAATCGTGAATAAGTGAGTAGATATTCGAATATGCTTCAGAAAGACCGCATCCTCGGCAGTTTTGATATTATCGATGAGGAACGCAAAGTTGTGCTCGTTTGATTTCCACAGCTTGTATTCATTCAGAACTCCTTTAGTAACATTTAATATCTCTCGGTTGGATATCAAGTGAACCATGAATCGGGATTTGTGACTTCTTTTCTGGATTAAGTGTTGACTGAGTTTAGGAGATAAGAAATTCTTGTTCCGAATTGTGACTGGAATGTCGAAATCTCTCCAATGATTTCCATAATCACAATTTTGAACCGCTTCTTCATCCAAATAAATGTGCAAATCGGCTGACAAAAATATTTTCCCCATAAGATGCGTAAAGTCATAAATTACACAAGATACTTCAGTCGGTTTTGCAACAACATTAGCACTAACGTGTGGAAATGTTGCTATATGGCTTAAACAAAATATTTGTAGAAATATAAATGGAGTAAATAATTTCATCTGAAATTTAATTCTGAAAAATGTCACAATAACTGGCTTTTGATGAGCGGCTGGAGAATCGGTATCCATATTTGTCCGATTATACACAAAATTATCTGATCGGACAATTCTTGCACGATTGGGTATTATGAGTTCAACCAGGGTTGTTTGTATATTTATGTTAAAGCGTGTTGGGAGTGTAAAACAGTCAATGAGAGACTTCTTTGAAAACTCGTCCAAAGAAGATGCTCAGCGTTTCGAGCTTAGCTGAAAAGTTAATAATACACGTCTCATCCGGTCATCTTATTATCATTTATCGGTTATAAAATACTCTGTATTACATAACTCCGAAACTTTTTGAAAAACTTTTTGCTCTTAATAGACACTTCAATATTCTGGGACTCCGATTTCATAACCGATAAAATCTAGACAAGGGTAATTTAAGAGCTTGCCCCACAATTGTATGTCTACAAACTTTGGGTAATCGTGGTTTAATTAGACGAGTGCTAGATGCGGCTGATATCAAGTTTTTGGCATGAGCGAAAGCTTGAAATTGGGCAACAAAACCCAGCAAGTCTTATCACAACATCTTCCAAATTCTGAACAAGTTTAGAAATAAAATACAATTGTTGCCGAATCGTGCCACGTGCGCAAATAATGAGGAGATTCCTCTAAAATCTGTTGTACGTACGCAGAATCCATCGCACGAGCACATTGAATTCCATTCATTGAGTGATAATAATGGCAATAAAGCAATGTCAGAATTACAAATGCAAAATTTCATTTAAATAAAGTTACGTATTAGCATTCCAACCAAAAATACAACAGATCCGTTTAGAAAGACATTTATGCTTGACGGGGAAACTTTGTCTTTCGAAAATGAATTACTGAATCAGAAAAAAAAATTGTCGGCCAGTCAAACAAATCATAAGTCGAGATGCACGTTCCAGAAATTTTTGTAGCACGCACTGCTATTATTTCTTTGACTAAAATTATGCGTTAACTTTGTGCCTAAGAATGTTAGAACTTTAGTACAACATAATGTTTTGCAATTTCATAACCAATTTCAACTACATTATTTTAATGAATACTTATCTAAATTACTTTGAAAAATTAAACGCTTGTAAAGCATTTAATTAACCACGTTCGTATAATAAAACTCGGCTTTATGACATATCCATACAATGAAAATATATTTCATTCAGTCGTCACACCAATGCGTTAAAAAATTAACTTTTTGTCATCCTTAAATAGCTTACGAGAAATGCACAACGTTTTGCGGAGTGCATCGGAATCTAAAAACTATAATAGTAATTATTAAACAAATTCTAATGTCTTTAATGTTGTGAGACAGGTACAAGTTACAAAATAATTTATTTTTTATGCGTGCTTTCCACATTTTTACAACCAAAAGTAAGAACGGAAGTTGAATCCACATTCAGGAAGCTGTGAACTAATTTCGAAAATATAATGGCATACATTCTCATCAAAAGTGCACATTTCGTGTTCGTTTAAAACGTAAATAGGTATCTCCAGATTTCTTGATTGTAGCTTACTTTATTTACCGTAAATGATCGATTAGATACCCGGGAGTGTAGCTAAAAACGGCACTAGCCGATCCGGCGCTTATTTGAGCTCTGGTGTGATGCGAATACGCGGTCTTATGGGACAACCCATCTCGTCACCCAGCGTTTAATCGGACACAGGCGACAATTGCCCCGGCGATTATTCCGTCATTCACGGTAACTGCGAACTATTGTGTTCATAATAACGAATCCACGAAAACTATGTTTATAAATTATCAACTAGAAATGTTGCATATAGTATTATTACAATTATTAATTTGTGTTAATTCATTAAACGATTACAATATAATTAACTTCGTTAAATCTAAAATTCCGTCCAGCTAAAATTTCATTCCTCCATGGCTCTCAGTTCGGAAAACGCATCACCAATCTTGCAAAGCTCTGAGACTTTAGAAAGTGTTTCCTCCAGAGATAGATTGGATTTCTCAAGCTCGGAACATTTTTTCTTGAATTCTTCGTAGCTCATACGTAAATCCGCAAGCTCTTGTTCCTTGCATTTCTTTGTGGTCATAATTCTTCCAATCTTGACTTTTTTCACTTTACGTGAACGCTTCGTCGCTTCAGTATTTTTATACCTCTTCTCCCAGTATTTTTCAGTTTTATCTTCGTCCGGGACAGTCTGATCAATAAATCACATTTTAATTGAGTTTCAACAAGATAATCCAAATGAATAACTCAGGCTAAATTAATTACACTTTTCTTGGTCCGGTCAGAACGTGCAGATGAAGAGGACGTGGATTCTGATATTGCTTCATTTTGTACACGTTGATCAATATTGTTCAGTGCGACTATATATTTACAAAAAAATTAAAATACAAGTGTATCCTGATGAGGTTGCAAAATTATATCCGACATCGAGAATTAGAAATTATTAGAAAAAGGAAGGGACCATAGGAGAAAGTACAAATACGTACTGCATGTTGAGACTTTTCCACAAAATTCGATTTACTAGAAAAGAAGGGGCACAAGCCAGTGGCGGTTGTACCATAGGGCGAAGAGGGCGAATGCCCTATCGTACTTAAATCCTGCCCTGCCGTAATTAAGTATTTGCCCTGTGGTAATTAAATATTAGCCCTACCCTCTTCACTGAAGTGGGTTAAAATCACTCGAATATCAAATTCAAATTGCCAAAAACACGATCATAGCTGAAATGCTTCGAATTTCTTAGCAGCATGAGATCTGGCATTTCGGATATTTTGAAATACTTTGCAGTGGTATACCAGTTTCAAGTGCATCGAGTGAAAGAAATTTTAGTTCGTTGAACCGAATAAAATCTTCCACGAGAAATTCCACCGGGCAATCTCGAACATTCGATTTGACAATACTGTCTGTTGAACGTGAACTGCATAACAAGTTGTACAAGAATCCATATTAACGAGGGAAGTACCCGAAATGCGACACTTCGATTTCGCCAAAAAAAATTCTGAAAGACCTTCCCGAAAAAGTAGTATGACCTAAATAAGCCGAATCACTACTCAAAATTTGATTTTAAAAATTTCGTTGAAGTCTTTGAAAAATAGTTCGTCACAAGTCCGCGCGGGAAATCACAGTAGCAGTTGTTTCTAGAGAAATTTGGGGCAAATTTATTATCGAATTTTGCAAATAAAAAGTCTTTCCACTCATTCTTTTGAGAAAACCGGCATTTCGGGGACGAATTTTTTGAAACAGGGACATTTTTGGGACGCCGAGATAGATATCCGAAACCGGGGCGCGTCTGATAGTCCTGATTTTGAGTGGTGCGTCGGCATACTTCGGTAATACTATTTTTTGGTTAAGGTCTTTCAGGAAATATAATTTGGGCGATATCGGAGTATTGCATCTCTGGTAGTTCCCCATGAAATCGAAAAATCCCCTGTCCGAAGGTTGGAAGGATGTTGGGATTACATGTGAGCTAAGGAAATTGTTAGAATCTCTTGAAAAATTAACTATATAAAATGCATTGCGAAAATAAAATATTTAACGTTGCCTTGTCGCATAATCTTTTGATTATAGGTTAGAATTATTGGCTATTGCCTTATCGCCAAAAAATCCTAGAACCGCCACTGGGCACAACCTTACAAAAAAAAAGTTCGCCGTCCGCGTCCCTCAGTTTATGATATGTTGTAGGACTTGTGATTCTGAACAACTTCTGTGAAGGTCCTAACCCCAAAAGTCTAACCGTGTGGCCGCTAGACATATACAGGTGAGCGTGTAAGGTGAAAGCGAGTGAAAGTGAAAGTCACTATACGGCAACTTACATGCACACCAGTGCATTTTGAGCGACCAGACGGTTAGAATTTTGGAGTAGGGCCTTCACAGAAGTGATATTTGTCTATCCTAATCCTAACATCTATTATCTAAAATAATATCTTTGTTGCATCACCGAAATTAGTTGCATTACCTCCGGGTTGTGAAGCCGCAATTGGGAGAAGCTGCTGGAAGTCGATTGGACCTGTTGCTGATAATTGTCCATTTTCAGGCTCTTCGACCATATACCAAGGGTTCATCAGCTGGAACGAAGGGTTTTCACCGGCACCACCACCAAAGGTTTGGTCATTAGTGGTGGAGACGAGGGTATTGGATTCAGGTTTACGAGCTTGTTGAGTTTCCGGCAATAAACTGGCATAGTTTTCTATTTTTAAAGAAAAATAAGTGTACAGGGTGGCTCGTAACCTTTGCCCTCCCGGCCAGCATAATTAGGGGGAGGCAATTGGAGGATAAAATCTGAAAAATGCCCTGGCTGCGAAAAATCGACTTTCTACATACCGGTCCAACAAAATTTTAAAAATGGCACAAAACTATAGCAACAAATGTGGCGTCTACAGATTTGCAAAAAATATTTTGGACATGTTTTCTGTAACAAAAAGTGTTTGTTACAGAAAAGAAATACGATTTGTTCATGTCGATTTTTACTTAAACGGTCCTCAGCGCCGTCACGCTTATCGGATTTTCAAGCGGAATAGCTCCATAGATCTCACATAAGATTCTCAACGAGATGGATATTTCACTTATTACACGACTCCCCCAAATTGGGCTGGCAAGACGGGCCAACGGTTACGAACCACCGTGTATATTCTACATTGATATTTCCCTTAGCCCAGGTATAGCTCTTGTTAATTTCGCGCGTGGTGCCATCCACAGAAAATGTGAAGTGGATTATAAAACTAGTCCAGGAGATTTGACGGGATTGAATTCATTATTTGCGTACTTTTCCAAATGCATTCACACATATAAGTATTTTCATTATTGGGACGAAAAAATAGAAGATACTTCTAATTTTGTCAATAAGAATTCCTGCGCGACGGGCTTCAAGTTTAGATCGAAGACTAATTCAATTCTAAGTTTCACTTTTTCATGAACTATTCGAAATTGCGATACGTATATAAATTGAATTCCTGAGTCCACAAGCTAATATGAAGCGAAAATGATAATTTAGTCAAATGAATGGTACTTTTTGTGTAGCGCAAATATAATGCAGCGAGAATTCGGCTGATTTAAAAAAAAAATAATGATTTCGAAAACTTACCATCTCTTTCCATTTGTAGAATCTCTTCATACATAGACGAAATCCCAAGATTGTCATTATTCCTTTCGTTTCCAATATGGAAGGCCAGGCATTCTGGCCCCGTGGTATCTTTTTAATTAAAAATTGCATAAAATTCTGTAGAACTGTAGAAATATAAAATTAGTTGTTTGGCTTAATTACTTACAAAATTGATTCAATTCGGCGATGAGTCGGTCGATTTCATCCGGCTCAATCTTTACGATCTCAAAATCATCCATTTCCATTATATCTTTTTTATGAGACGGGATCGTTTTCAAGACACGTCTTTCCTCGTCCAAAGCCAGCCGTAAACTGAGAACGAAGTATGGTGGACTTTGAGTTGACCTCATTCAACCTCAACTTTTCGAAACGTTTCTTGAAGTTTCGAAATTTGTTTTTGAAGGAACCCGGTTGGTAGGTAGCCTTTCCTTATGGACTTTGCCTACCGTATACAATTGAAGAAATCACTTCGCCGACCTTCATTCATTTCAACACATTGTTTTCAGGTTGATAGATACAAGCATGCATACTTGCATTGTCAGAATTTTTCTTGTTAACTATCGCCCAATTTGTCATCGGGGAGCACTGCCCAGAATAAACGATTGACTCTATTGAAGATTTTCCACCTTTGAACACTTGACACTTGTAAATCTTATGTGCATGCATGTTAAAGTCAAATGATTTAAGTTATGTATTGAACAGTCGGTTAATTACAAAAAAAGCACTGATATTATTCCAAGTCGTAGTAGTGAATACATACGTGTACATAGAATAAATAATATAAATACATTCAATTATATCTTGTCAATATTTTTCACCCACCACGCATTGCCCCTTCATGTGACATTTAAAACACAAATAATCGCCCTTGAAGTTGTTCATTAAATACAAACAGGGAGTGAGTCGCCGAACTGAAAGCTGAAAAAGTTAGAAGAACTACAGGGTGTGTCGTAACTGTAAATCATAAAAAGCCCCTACACGTTTCCTTGCGTATGCATTTTGTAAACAATTATAATAGGATTCTACGAGACACCAGGGTTCAAAATTATCAAACTTCGATCCCGTGCCGCAGAGCGATGTGTGGTGAGAAACGATAGATAGATAGATAAAGGCTTTTTTATTTGGTCAATCTTTTCCGAATACACTGTTGTAAACAAGAGGACCATGTGTGATAACAAGAATCATAACAAATAAACTTCTTACGCTAAAATCGCAGAAAACATCATACCAGTAATCCAATAATTACTATATCTAATACCAAATATTCCAATCTTAAAAGACATAATCATTTAGACGTTTGTTAGTCAACCAAACTCTTAATCCGTCCTTCAACGGCTCCGTGTCTTTAATTGATTTCAGCTTCGCTGGTAGAGAGTTGAAAAGACAAATCGCTCTATATTTGTACTTAATTGGTCTGAGAGAATGCACTCACACGGGGAACAATTAAATTTGACTGACGTGCCGACTTTCTCTGAATTATAGCCCGTGTTCAAAATTTTATGCAGAGTCGTAAGGGTAAGAAAAGCCATGCGCTCCTTCACAGTTTGAAGCCCAAACCGCTCATAAAACGAAAGGATTTCCTTAGTACCAACGTTAGAAAGTTAAGAAATTCAGGAATTTTCTACCAATGGAAAATGCGAATCAGCTGATTTATTCCAACTCTGTGACATTTCTTCAAACGTTTCGATGAAAGATAACTTACTGAAAACTATAAATACACGATGATTTGTAAAAAGTCCGTTTCGAATAGAAATCCAACTCGATTGACGAGATCATTGTCTCAATATCTGCATAAAAGTATGCCAAATATAGTGACAGTTCGATTTTTATGAAAAACTTGTTTCGGTCAGAAATGTACCCCACTTCATTATTTTAGAAATGCGCTTGACAGCGCATTGTCTTATCAGACGGAATGCTTAACAGCTTCAGTTATTACCCACCCCGTACACTACTGTTATTAAACTTTAGAGTATTGCGAACGTGTTACAAAACAAAAGTATTACATTTTTAAACTAATTACATATCCAATGATGTATTAATTTTAAACATAACAAATGAGATAGAATTTTGTTCAACGCAAAAACACATGACCTATTTAATTTTCAATAAACGTGACATAGATAAGTTGAATAGGAAAAGACAGGCTCCAAATTAAAACCTTAAGTTTTGTTATCAATGTAAATAATGCCATACGACTCGACTTGTTCCATCGTAATTCGTTTGTCCTTTTGCATTCCTGAAAATCAAAAGGATTGTTTATTCAAACATTTAAGATACTTTCCTTACTATCAGTTTGTAACGAATTAATTACTTAGAAGTGAAGCAAACATGTGACAAGCGGCCGTTCTGGAACTCCCTGGAGGAACCAAACGTTGAAA
>JAQFYE010006366.1:0-10879 GCA_034694305.1 Protaphorura glebata
GAAAGTTTTTCCGGTTAGCTACCATTACAACCCATGTTAATTTCGACGGCACGGCATCGGCACGGTAAAAGTCTAAGAAGAGCGTTACAGTAGTACATGTATGTCACTTTCCGTGAATTTCCATGATTTGGCACTTTGGCAGTCGAGGGAATCGCCCCTGCTGAGACCGGAGAAAATCTGAGATATACATTTTATTGCGTAGTTGCGTGCATCGGATTTTGAGGCGCATGTGCTGATTAATTTCTTACAATTATGCATATCGCATGCATTTTTCGGACACCTGGTCCTGGCTCCTGGGTCCGAAACTTTGGAAACCGTCCGAAGCCTGGTTCGGACTACCTGTAGAGCGCAGCAGTTTTGATTCACCATGTATTAAAGGTAACTTTTCCTAGAGTAATTGATGTAGGTACCAGGTACCTGGAACCTAACAAATAAATTCGAACTATTCCCAAATACCCCGTGTTGTGTTCCACGAGACTTCATATCCGACCGAAAGCCAAACGAAACAATAAATGTCAAATGTCGGAATTGGAGTTGTATTTAAATAAGTTGAGAGAGGTACATTTTAACACAAAAATCAGGAAATAAATATTCGTTTAATGTTTCATATCCATTTTGTTACAGAATCATAAGGTGATGAAACAACCTGAAAACGTGGTGGCACTTTGGTTCCTTAAAAAAAATGCTTGTTTCCCTCTAGACACCCCCGAGAGGTCCTTACGACTGGGGCCAGAGTTGTAAATTTATTCAATTTCATATTTTTACATTGATGTTATATTAGGTTTTAACCTCAAAGGTACTACCCATTTGGACCGGGCGGATGGAGTGCCCGGTATAGTGATTAAACCCAGAGGGAGAAAACTCACTATATAGTACTGCCCAGACCGAGGATCGAACCCCGTACCAGTAGTATTTGTAGGATGAGAATTCAGAACGCTCACCACTACACTACCTTGTCTTGGAAGTGCTGAGTGGAGCAGCATTTGGTGCAGGAATTCTGGCCACCGTCATCTCTATTGTCGGATTCAACAGTGACGAATATTTTCATGACGATAAACTTGGAAATGAATTCGTAAGTCGAACGGCTATACAACTTAAGTAACGAAAACCAAACCATATGTGACCTGGACATCAAATTTCAATCGTTGGTTGGGTTCTTCAGATATTTTTTTTAGTCTAGGTATGTTTCTTTCTTATTACAGGGAGCAAACTCGGATTTACCACACGGGGAAATACTTGCATGGCTTCATTCACCTGCCCCTCTCTACATCAAGCACTTGATTACCAATCTGTGTAAAATTGACGAGGACGATGAGAAGGCCGACATTCGTGCTCTTAGTCTTAGTGATCTAGTTCCGGTGAGAAGTAAAGAAATGCGTCTTTAAACAAATTCCCAAGCATTGTATTTGTAAGATAGAAGGAAACAAATCGTACACAGACAATCAGGGAAATAATGAGGGTCGCATGTTCTCAGATCGGAGGATCATTTGGCGGCGGGGTGCTGACTCTGGAGATATACGACGTGGACGATGACGTCATGCCTGACCTTAGAGCAAGGGGACAAGAACTTACTGCAATGGTTTACATTTTTACTTTCAGCCATTATTGTTGAAAATGTCGGCAACCGGATGTCAAATTTTGCTGATCAACTATAAGTTACCCAACGCTATGGGTCACAGGGCAAAATAATTTTTTATAAAATTTCTTAGGAGCTCCTTCCAACGTCCACCAGCTACGCCATGCTGGGTCAAGCCATTCTTTTCAAGAATTGGAAAATTTTCAAGTACAGTATTTTTGGAGGGGCAATCGGATGCATTCTCCTTTACAAAAATATTCAGGAGAAAAGTTCCATGCCTGTTGTCGTAATCGCCGAGGAACACGGATGGATAAAATAAGATATCTCCATATAAGACAACGACAAAATTGAGAAAATAGAAATCATTAGCTTTATTGGAATAAAAATTTAAGTATATTCACATGTTCAAATATTTGCTGTTAAATAAATATACAAATTAAATTAATTGATGTGCCTCGGGATTCCCCTACTGAAGATAATTCTTATGTCAACGTATAAAACAATCATTGCTCAAATATGATCGAATTTCGTCTTCTCGTCTATGAAGTTTTATGAATTGCAAATTGGAAGCTCTCTCGTTAGTGTATTAGTTGATACTGAAAGTATGAGGTAACTTAATAAGGAAGTCAAATAATTTTACACACAAGTATCCTGGCTGGGTTCATTCATTTAGGTTTTCAAACAATGAACATGACTCCGGTGCTTCCCCAGGGAATTTAAATTTTTGAATCTTCCCAAACATAATTTACACTTATATGGAGTAAGCCCTTCATGAGATTTCTTATGCTTCCGAAGCGTGTCGATTCTTTTGAAACTTTGCTTACACAAATCGCATACGAACGGTCTTATGTTCGAATGACGAGTAATCATGTGGACTCTAAGTTTACTTGGGTATTGGCAAGTATAATCACACAACTTGCATTTATGACTTCCTTCATGACAATGAACGACCAATATGTGATTTTTCAATTTGCCCTTATCTGAAAGTACTTTTCCACATTCTTCACAAGTTTTGGGTTGAAAATATGGGGTCGTCTTCCTTTTCTTCAATTTTAAATTAGCAGATGCAAGTGGTTGACGATATTTTCTCTTTCTTTGGACTAATTCTGGCTCCATATTTATTCCCTGTTGTGTCTCACTTTCTCCATCACCATCTTGTTTCAGAATAATCAAGTCTTGCTTCAAATTGACTGTGCATGGAGTAAAAAGTTTTGGATCTTGCTTCAGGACGTTTTTGTCCCGTCGCTTATCATATATGTCTTGCTCCGATACTTCACTATCTTGCCCCTTATCAAATATGTCCAGCCTTGAAACTTTTGTGTCTTGCTTCAAAATCCTGCGCCCTAGCTTTGAAACTCTTTCACCCTCTCTAGTCAAGACAGCTGCACGTTGACTCAAAATCTTTTTGTTACATTTGGGGCCTTTCATTGCACCCTTTTGTGGAATATTTGGCGTTTGCTTCTTAATCTTCGTGTTACGTTCCAGCACTTTAACTGCGCCCTGCTTCGGAATATTTGGAGTTTGCTTCAAAATCTTCCTTGTACGTTTCGGCACTTTTTTTGCGCCATTCTGTAGAATGTTTGGGGTTTGCTTCACCATATTCTTTGAAATCGTTTCGTCGTCAGTTAAAACTAAACAGTCTGCTTTATGAGGGTGAGAATTGTGCTCCACCGGCAAATTAAGTGTGCTTCTTCGGTTTGCACGTACAGGATTTTTGTGCGATGATTCGTGTGCTTCAAAAGAATCGTAGTCGTCAAACATTTCATCACAAGTTGCACACATGTAACTTATACTTTCTCGTTGACATGGCTGTGGAACTTCCACGCAGACTTGTTTTTCATTCTTTAGGTCATTTCTTGTGTCATTTGACGATAGTATTTCCATCTCTCCGTCGTCTGATGAATTCATGTAATGAACTTCAGAAGTTATAGTTTTTACAAAATCGTCGAAGTCATCAGAATTTTTATCGATAGAAACAGTCATCCTATACAATTAAAAAATAATATAGGAATATATAAAATATAAAAATTAAACAGTACTTATTATCTACTTGATGGATCAGTACTTTAAATTTGACTTACGATTTCAATTCGTCATTGTCAATAGCATTGTCCAATTTTGCAGTAGCAGCAACGGCGACACATTTCGAGGAATTCGACGGATTGTCGACGATAAGTTCAGGTTGGCCTTTCCGAGTCTTTCGTGGGCGCAGCTGATACCTTTCAGAAGTTTCCTCATGTGAATCCACTGATTTCGAGAGTGAATTGTTTCGGGGGGTAAGCTTTAAGGTCTTCATATCCGATTCTGGTGAATTATCATCATAATTGCTCGAATCGCTTCGCAATCTCAATATTTCTCCGCTTCCAGTCATATCAATCTCTGAAATCAGCAATACAACGCAATTTACAGTATAGGAACAGAAGCACTTGCATGTTCACAGTAAATGGTGCAAATGTTGACAACAGTGTAGGGTGAAATTCTTGCGAATCACAAGATCGTTAAATTCTTAAGACGAATTCTTACCTTGAATTATTTCTTCCCGTAACATTTGAAGCATTCCTTTAGGATTTGGAGATTCCTTACAGAAATTGGAACTTTCCACTAATTGCTTTAAAATCGTTTCCCTCTCTGTTAAAATATTCTCTTCCAACTTTTCAAACTCACCAACCATGACCCTAACATTTAAAATCTTTTCTAAACAATCACAACAATAACAAACATTTTTAAACTTCGTCCACTGATCAAAATTCGTTTGATTTTCTGGAGAAACTCCAAGAAGTTGATGCAGAACGAAATAACTCTCTTGCGGGAATAAAATTCTCCCATTCTCTGATTCTTTTGTACAAATAAAACATTTTGACAGTGTCGGTCTTGACATTTTTACGACTTTTGACTGACGAGAATTTCAACTGAATAAATTTTTTGTAAATTCCGGGTAAACCATAAAAAGTGAACGATTTTGAAACGTTTCCTTCCACTACGCTGGAGAGTGAAAGCAAAACTGGGTAGAGGTGAGACGTATGTTCTTTCTCCATTGGATTCCTTACGCCCTATTTAGACTTTTACCGTGCCGATGCCGTGCCGCGGAAATTAGCGTTGTCCTTATGGAACAAACAATTGCAAACAATGAAAGTTTTTCCGGTTAGCTACCATTACGATTTCAACCAAATCAAAATTTTGTAAATTCCGGGTAAACCATAAAAAGTGAACGATTTTGAAACGTTTCCTTCCACTACGCTGGAGAGTGAAAGCAAAATTGGGGAACTGTGACACGTTTGTTCCCGGTGGAAAATTATTGCACGGAATTCAAAACAGACGGAAATTTTTTCAACGTGTAATATTTTTCAAAATTAACATTCAGATTTTTTCAGATTTTGAACATATTTACGAAGTTTGAATATAAAAAGGAGTCGTCAAATTCTGTTTTCTTACTAGTTTACAAAACGGACAGGTATGTTTTATTATATTTGTTTACTATTAGTGTTAGTTTTTGGTTTTCACGAAACGCCTACACTGGAAATTTTTAAAGTTGACCCCGACGACTGACTCGTCACAAATATGACCCTCAACGCGTGACCTCGATTTTGCTATAGATTTGTTCATAGCGACTTACTATCAAATATTTAAGGTCACGAATTTTAATCTTTTTCATTGTGCATGTGAATTTATGCATTTATGGATTTATGCGTGTCATTTTGTTCAAATCATCCAATTTTCTGAGATGTCATTGTGGACAATTAATTTTCTTGTACCATTTTGTTATTCTTAGGTCCTAATTATGAAGACTTCAAAAAGAAACCAATACCCGGCTCATTTTGATTTGAGACCAAACAGATTACTGCTTGATCCAAAATTTCAAGGTTATAAATTGTCATTGGATAAGCTTCCGCAGTTCAGTCTTGCTTTGGAATCAGGTAGGTTCAGTTCGCTGCAATTTTAATTACTATTTTCATTTATTAATAATTATTTGTATTTAATATTAAGTTAATGAATAATGATTGTAAGGTATTTTATTCATTGATTTTATTGTATATGAAGACATTGACCACGTGAGACCATCTGAAGACCAATATTCCATCCAACATTTTAAACTGCAAGTTTTTACGAATCATATTCTACCTGATCCATGGAACCCAGACATTGTGTACACGGTGGATCAAGAGTGGAATGTCAACAAGTCCGCGGTCTCACAACAAGTAACGATAATTTTTATTTTATTTGTGCAATTACGATAATTCTAATTTGATTGTTTAAATACAGACTAGAAGATTATTACAAACCCGGAAAGTATGGTCCATTCCAGGAGCTGGGGATCGACCTTCCAGTCGTTTTAACGTCACTTTATGTTTTCCTGATAAAAATCATGCCGTCTTAGCGGATGGCTGTGGTAACTTTTTTCTCCTCTTCACCGGAGATAGAAATTCCAGCAAGGAATGGAAGGTAAACATTAAGAAATTGATTTTATTTTCTTTTACAGATGTGTATACAATTTTTAGTAGCATTAACATTCAAATAATCTGTCTCAAATGGCCTGTTGGGTCATCTCGGATAAGGACACCATACCTTTTCTTTAACGAACAGCTAAGAAAATTGACTAATTCTATATTTATACATTCTCCAGGTATTGTTGGGAGAAGCTCCATTCTTAGCCAACAAGAACTCACAATTTATTATTCTGGACGCTGTTTCTTACACAAAAACTGGAGTGGAGGCAGAATTCATTGACTTACTTTTTGTGAGGATTGATGAGAGCAAAAATTGGGCGGAATTTTTACAAAATAATCAAGACAAATTTTCCTCATCGACGTCTAGGACTGAACATCCTTTCTTAAGTGTCCTAGAGTGGATCACTGTAACCAAAGCGAAGGGTGGTGAAAGTTGGACAAGAGAAAGTTTAAGAACATTTGTTGGAAGAAGTAGTTTTGATTACGTTGCGATTGAAAAAGGAGGAACGGGTTTATATGTTGCAAGCAATGATCCATTTTATTGTAGTTTTGATTCGGAGAAACCTTTGAAAACAGCTCAGGAAGGGAGTGCCGAATCGGATGCGAGTAAGGAATTCATCATTTTACATAATATGCACTGTTAGTGTTTTTTTTTTGTGAAAATTGGATTTTTGATCGTACTTTCTTTAATTTTTTGTAAATTATTCTTTGTACTGTTGCCGCGATTTAAAAAAAAATAATTCTGTTCAGATTTAATTCGAGTGTGATTTTTAAAAAGTTCTGTTGATTTTTGATTTAATATGAATTTTTCAAGAAATCTAATTTTTTTTTTATGTTAGTTCGAGTTTTGTTTGAATTATTTATTACATTCTTTTTTCTATTTTATTTGAAACATACTTTTAAAACAACGTGTATTTATTTGAAATTCTGATTTTTTTATTCCAGAGAAAAAGACGGAATACTTATGGAGCCAAACGGAAGATAAAATTATGATTTGGTTCCAATTTCCACCTGGAGCCATGGAGAGTGATTTGGTGATTCAAGTGAACTCTGGTAACATTTCGATTGAGTACAAAGATCAGTCAGTCTTGAGTGGACAGTTGTCAAATCCGGTTAAGGACGAAGGACTGAGTTGGGCTATGAAGGATGACAAGTAAGAAAATCAAGAAGTTTGTCAATTTTACTGATGCTCACTCGATTCTATTTTTTTTTTTTTTTTTTTTTTTTGACTAGGTTGGAAATTATCATTCAAAAAGTGAGCATGGAGTTAACTTGGACTTCTTTAATTCCTGGGAATGAGGCTGGGGAGGAAGTGTTGGATGCTGAAAAAGTAGAACACATTCATGCCCAACTCTCTCACTTGTGTTCCGATAAATGGGTACGGCCTAGTTTTTTCTCCTATCTATTCTAATATAATTTTTATTTACACCGGAAATGCTCACTAGACGTACTAACTTAAAATATTGGGTGGAGAGATTCGGAGTGGGATGACTTGTGGAAGTGGTTGAATAATTTAAACTACTCGAGATTAGAAACCTCATCTTGATTTTTCATTGCAATTGAAAAAATCGGGCGCTCTTACTTTTGAGTAAAGTTCACGAAGGCCAGAGGAGCAAAATTGGACTGCTCTGGATTGTCTGGCTAACAAGTTTTACAATGCCTAGCTTGTCTCACAGCACCCCGTGAATATCAGACCGCTCTAGGTTAAACTTGCGTGGTAGCCTTCTTGCTGCCCACCACTTGTGCAATTTAGTCTTAAGTTCAATAGTTGATTCTAAAAAATTCATCGGAATTCCATAGAGGCGGCTTGCTTACGATGAAATGAAGTGTTGCGACTAATGTATATCGTTTTTATGGAAATCTTTTGAAGTTTTGATATGATTTATTTAGGGAGATCATCCTCACAACTCGGATATTCTTGACACAAGAGAAATTGAAGAAGAATGCGATGAATTTCCAGCCGACAGTTCACTATTGATGAGAATTGATAAACACTTGCAGAAAATTTCGCATCAGGTATTACTTTTTATACACAAATGTCTGGAAATTTTCATTTAAATAAAAATTTGCAATATAATAAAAATTATTCATTCACTTACGTAGAGCACAGAATAATGGCATAAAAAATTAGAAGTTTAAAAAATCGATTCCATAATATTCTATAGTTCAAATTTTCCTAAATAATATTCTCAAAAGGTATGCATTTCTAATTTTTTGTGTGGGATTTTCACTGTTGAGTGACTGAATCATATTTTTAATATTCATGTGACAGTCGAGTCTTGGAAGCCATCAGTGGTTATTCAATGCGAAGACAGAACCTGAGAATGCAGCGGGTATTTGCCTTCGCCATGACGTTGATGGGATTTTATGGCAACCGAAATCGATGACAGACCCTGCCACTGCCACCAGTGCACCGACAACTTCCAAAGAACAAGGTCAAGGTGACACTACTGGGTCAAAGAAATTGGACTGGAATTGTGAACACACTGCAACATTCTCTGCACTGGGATATGTCCAAGCTTCCAAAGCAACCAGGAAGTTCACAGTCTGTCCAAAAGGTACGACCAGTTTGTTAAAGGCACTACTTTTAAAAAAAAAATTCAAAAAGACATGCATATTTACAAGAATGTAATTTTTTTAAAGTTGGAAAAAAAGTAATACTTTTTTGTATTCATAGAATTAAATACTTAAAGTTTAATTGCCTGATTCCGACTGCTTTTAAAAACTAGTGAACGTTTTATTCTTATTTTAAATTTTACAGTGATTTAATTTGTTATATACAGATTATTCATACGTTGCCATCTGTGATTCCATGAAACACGTCCACGTTTACCGACAGCCAGCGGAGATTGAAAATGACTTGAGGAATAGAAAAACTGGTGAAAGAATCAGCCACGTGGCCAAACAACATGTTGTCACAATTGAATCTGGTTTGGATATTTTGGGGGCTTATGCTGCGAACGATTTCATGTTAATTTTGACTGCAAAGAATTTAATTGCAGTTCAAATGGGAGCAAGCGAGATAGTTTAAGAAACATTAAGATTCACGCGTATGCGTGTGCTGAGTTCTGGGAGTTGGGTTTTCAAAATTCTGTAAATTGTATTTTGTACATTTGGAATTGAAATATAAAGTCGATTTCTGAATATCAAGTCCTTCAGAATTCTTGTTCGTTATTCGTGTTGAACTCTTCGTTATTTTAGTTCTTAGTAAAACGATAGAACAAGGAGGTGCCTTAAAACTACAGATACAACTAGGAGGTCATATTTGCAAAATTGGTATCCATACGTATTTCACACGCAACCCTTTGTGATTCCGTAGATTGAATACAACTATTTTGAAACGAAAGTCAATTTTATTTTGAATTCTCTTGAAAATAATGAGTTTTTACAATACTATGCAATATTACAATTCCAACTTGAAGAAAATTTGTCAAACGTTAATTGAATGAGAGAATTATCTTCAAATGAATCGTAAACTTTGACACTTGTAATAACTTTATCGTAGATCTGACGAACGTAACTTTCATACTCTTACTCATGCCAATACTACAAAATATATAGACCGCGCGTGAATGTAAATGCCGATTGGTAAACAAAAGCGATTGTCTATTGTCTCTAGAATCCATTCAGCTCTAATAAACAGTTTTCTACATCAAGTTTTAAAATTTATTCACATGTCATTCACCGATATAAATCAACCTTATATTTACTCATAAGAACTGGATGCCTGTTTCTGAATAACTGAAGATACTGACTCAGTTCAGATTCCGTTTTATGAAACTTCAGTTGTAAGTAGTTCAATCTGTCTAGTCAGTCGGATATTTCTTGTGACCGTTCTGTACTAAATACCGTGCAATGAATTTGTACACTTTTATCGTGGGATCTGCAGCTTTTCTTATTCATCTTTATTCCGAGAAGTACCGGAAAGATGATCTTGCTCTGACACTTGATGAATTAGACGATGACGATAATTTACCTAGAATCAGAACCTACGATTTCATAGTTGGTGAGATTTTAACATCCTTTACATTGTTCAATTAACTACTACTGAAATATTAGGCGAGCGGCAGATTCTTGTACAGGGTGTCTAATATGAATTGCCCCCCCCTCTACAGCAGTAACCACAATAGGCACAAACACACCATATACATCGTTGGAAAGATCAGCTTTAATGGGATCTCTGACATATCATTCGAGCGCAACGTTCGCGCTCAGCGCGCGGTGGAAAACAAATCGGGTTTTTGCCGCTTTTTTACGGTCTTCCGTCTGAATAGCGGTGAAAACTTCAAAAATTCGAAAAATGAACTTCACCACTGCATAGTTTGATAGATATAGATATAGAATTTGATAGATAATAGAGCCATAGTTCGACAACTTCTGAAGCGAGTCCATTTTGTCTCAAAATCTCAATTTCGGGTGTTTTCTGAAAAAGTGAAATTTCGGGAAAAGTCGACTTGCTCAGAAATTGCCAAACCACGGCTCAACATTTTCAGAAGACATTTGTGAATTCAGTGGTGAAGTTCGGTTTTCGAATTTTTGGAGTTTTCACCGCTATTCAGAGTCAGACGGAAGACCGTGAAAAAGCGGCTGAAAAATGGTAAAATCCAGATTTTTTTTCTTTCACCGCGCGCTGCGCGCGAACTCGACTCGCTACTGCGCTCGAATAATACATCAAAGATCCCACTTGAGCTGATCTTTCCAACGATGTATTGGGTGTGTCTGTGCCTATTGTGGTTACTGCTGTAGAGGCGGGGACAATGACACCCTGTACTAAATATAATTAAAAAAATAAAAATAAATGGGAGTTTACCTCAGGCCGCACTTGCACTAGAGAAGAGACCTCTAGTGCGGCTGCCCA
>JAQFYE010006367.1:0-10878 GCA_034694305.1 Protaphorura glebata
AGCAGAGCTCCCAAGCTGACTAAGCCATTTTTGGCCCATTGCAGTCTCTCTCCGGACACGCTATTTAATATTCTGGAGAATTGTTCGACGAATGTTATTGATGACATAAATTGAAAAAAACCAAACCAAACCAATCCAGTTTTAAATAAAGTATTTTTATTTCTTCGGACTTTTATCAAAAAACTTATCTATTTCTTGTATTTCTTGTAATAGCTAGAGTGGCCGGTGTAAAAAAAAGAAACTCACTTCGGCTATGTCGGTTTGGGTAAATAACTAATCGAACAAAACGTTGAAGCCAATTCGAGTTGCAGCTGCAATAGTTCCCTCGTGAGTCACGGAGTTTCGAATTGTCGGATGAACGTCGGTGAAAAATTACGACCGTACAACACGAATTTCGAGTTTTGTACTACACGCTCGTGGGATTTCTTAATATCACCCACAACGTGGGCACATATTCTCGCCCATAAAAATTCCAACTTGTTATTAGAAAACGACGGGGCATAAAAATAGACCAAACCATTATGCGCCCATATTTCCCACAAAAGTTTATTCGAAGTTCATCTCCACCCAAGCTTCTCTGGATTCAGGTTTTCCAATTATTGCAGGACCTAGTTATGTTTACATTTATAAACGAGTTTTAGTCTATCCTGAACGCACACTAACCGAACTTTATTGGAACGGTGGCATCAGAATATGGAATTCTGGGTCGATTTTGGACCACACTTTCGCATAAAATATTCTAATTTTGATCCAGGAGTTGAATTGGGATTAGAATACGCTTACCTATATTCATCAGCTTTGGAATATGTTAGAAAATAAACTATAGTTTCGGACTTTTTACGAAGATTTTCTTCCCTATTCGATTACAATTTTAAATTTTAGGTTTTGGCAGAGTGATACAATCATGTAGCATACACTCTGCACAAGTGCTTAATTAATTTAACCTCCAAAACCAGCTGACAGCATGCTCTGGTTTTACTCATAATATTTGCTAATGACTAGGGTTTCATCATCAATTACTCCAAACCTACTGCTGCATAATATTATGTAAACCGAAACGAGATTTTCACTTTTACGTTCAACCGAATTCAGAGCAGCATGTCTACGTCGAAAGATTTACCGACGCCCGAGAAATCAAATGATCTATCAATGTAGAGCACAGCGCTAAACTTTCACACACAAGAACTACTTTCCCTTGAATAAAACAAAAGAAACGTGATAGACACATTTGTTTTGTTGGAGCAGTCATGTCAACAATGCAATGAGCTGAGTGCAATTTGAATTTCTAATGCCCTCACTCGGATATGTCGAAAAGTGAACTCAGTACCATGCCGGTGTGAAACCTAGCGGATCCATTCTCCGAAGATTATTTGAAATATGGTACTCGTTCAGGCTGAAAAGTTTGACTGAATAATGAAAGTTATAGTCTATTTATCTAAAGTCCCTTTTGCTCTCCTTAGACCCAGGAAAGGAGAAAAGAACACAACTCTTGAACTGGAAGGTCATTTTAAGTATTAACCAGGGTGTTTCTTGTGCGAATTACCATTTCAGGGTTAATGCTTGAGCTTACAGTACAGTATTTGTAAAAACCAAGTTGAATTACTTTTCATACATATTGTTTGGAAAGCAACCCCTCTTGCCATCCTTGTTCCCGAAATTTGCAATGGTTAAAACATGTTCATGCGTGAAGAGCAATCAATAACGTTATAAAAATTAAATCCGCATCTGTTTTTTTTGAAAGGTAAGGCGAGAACTCGCAATACTTAAACAGCTCGTAAATGTTATAACTAGTAACTAGTTTAAGCCGTTACTAGCTATCCGACTAAAATTCTCTAATATTTCCCCTAAATAACTGCTAAATGTATTAATAAAGATTTCCGGGACCTGGTTTCGTAATATTTGTCCGGGCACAGTGTCTGGTAACCGTAGAAGAAATGCGGCTCGAATTGTTCTCGAGACGAGTTACAAGATGTGCATTCAATCGAACGCAAGTGCCCGAGAAAGTGCAACTATCAATCACTCAGACCAGTCGGTTCAAAATAATCGAAAAGATCCAAAAAATACTCGTAGTCCCAACTTGCGATTCGGTTTGAATATATGGATATGTCTTGTACTTCTTCACAAACATGAAAACATTTCCGGGTGGTTCACCTTATCGCTTTCTGAGTCGTTTCAAAATGATCAAATTCTATTGATTGTTGACCATCTTTCGGAGCTCAAATAGTTTAACCGAGATTCCTGGACGACCAACAACGCGTGCCGTATTTGCTCTAATGGAACCATGGGGTTTCATTCAGCATTATCTCTCTCCAAGTCAGTCACTTTCTCCACTTTCTCCGGAAGGGTTTATGGAGAAAGTAGAGAAAATACCCGAAAATTAATGGAGACAGAATTCTAATAGAGATAGGGTTCTATTAGAGCAAATACGGTAAACACAATTTGCACTTTTAGCACGAATATACAACATTAGAAAGTTGAGAGAAAACATACATACAGTCTTCATTTCATTTGAAACGAAACGATCTGTGGGAGATTTCTTTAAAACTATTTTGAGATTTTGTGTCTTCTACATAGATCTGTCGCTACTGACAAACATGTTGTCACACGTGCCAGAGAATTCCCAGCTTGTTTTCAGTATTTATTCAGAACTGGAGACAGTCGTTCTGGTGATGAAAATATTACATATTTTTGACAATAATTTCTCTCAGTACCTCTCTAGGCAATGTAAATTGTAGACTTGGATTTGCGATTAGTAAATTCTTATCAAATTCAAATACTACGAAAAAGTAATTTTGTTCACGTCTTTTCTGTGACGGCATAGTTTCCGATCAAAAAAATTTCTTAAATGTAAAATGACAAAAAAAACGCGCACAAACTAATGAAACATTTGTTCATTACTATCAGTACTAAGATTCGTAAGGTTAAGAGCGTTGATTTTTTTTACTCACAAATTACGAGTATCCTTGTGGGAGAGGAAACCAGACAATATCGCTTCTAGCGAGTGCAAATAAAACACAAAATGGTTACCATTTCTATATGTTCTGGTCTCCGTGATTCTGGATTGCTCAGTCTAACGAATTTAAGTGATGTGCGTCGAGTAAGCATTTCTATGTACTTTTGTATCCTTCCAGATTTACAAAACTCTTCTTCAGATTGAACTACTACATATAGATATGTATTTATTCTAACTGTTTCTTTGCTCAATTGTTTACTCAAATTGTTTACTGCAACATCTACAGCTTCAGGGCGGGTTTCGCTTGGACAGAAAAAGCATTGTCGTTAGTTTCGGCAGTTTTTTCAGGCCGAGAGACCCTGTAGACAGAAGAACTACGGTGGAGTGAGAAAAGTTCTCAAGGCGAGGATTGAGTCCTACATACATAAACGGGAACGAGCATTACAGGAATGGCTTTTCTGTAATTTAAAATTTTCCAGGGCGTAATTCTTGGTGGTAGCCTTCAAAACCGGAGTCATTCAGAGTCACAAGTCTAATCACAAACCCAAGAGGTGGCACAAAGTTTGTGGCAATGAATTTTGGCAGAAACAGAGTCTCAGCTTTCGTTTCCCAAGTTTCTGGAAACCGCAAAGTAATTTACTTGCCTGACTTATTGCATATTTCGAATAATGCGGTTCCCTGTTTGACTGAAGTCGTGCACCCAAATTCAAAAACTATAATTTGATTTAAAAATACTTTTTCCGTTAGACTTATTGCCGTTAAGTCAGGTAAATTGGTTATCCAATTTAAAATACATCAACCCTACTGAGTCCTGTTCCTGACTGAGTCCAGTTCAAACTAAATCAAATTAGCCGAACCGAAATTCAGTGTGAATCAAACATGAATCAATTGTCATTGTATTCCGTGCCCCTGGGAGTAAAAAGTGTGCTTGAAATCTAGGAAATATTGATTTGACAATGAAGCTACAAAAGTTTGAATCTGTTACGATTGAAATGGTCGGGACATAGAGACCGACTTGGATTTCCATACAGGTTTACATTCCTTAAACAGCGATTTCAAGCTCGGTGAATTTATTTTAATTTCTTTATTTGAATTGAGCGAATAGCATGTAACAACTCTATTTCCTATACTTAAGGACATTCAAAAACTCATTCAGGCAGCCACAGAATTCATCAAAAATTCGGTTCCTGTCAATGCCGTTGAGAAAAGTAACGTCCACCTTATAAACTTGGCTTTGTCGCCAAGTTCTCATTCAAAATGCGACTTACCAAGTGAATCAGACGGAAAATGATTTCGTCTGCCTTAAGCACACGAAGCTTGACTTTATTTTCTCTCATCTCACTCTGGTCTCAGGCTGTGCTGGAAGTAAGACTTTGATGCTCCTTCTCGACTACTCAAAAATCCATTATTCACTGAACTGGAACTACAAATACAAGGCACGCGAGAAGAAAAAAAAGTTGATAGAATATTGAGGAGTCACGACAGGCACGCGAGAAGCACCAGAATATATAACCCATACTTTTGCGAAGGTATAATTTAGAAAAAATCCTTGACTGACTACAGTACAGTTATTTATTAATTCTTTTCTTGACATTTTATTCTTATTTCTTAATGACATGCATTTGCCTTTTAATATGTGCCTTTGTTCCATGCTAAGGCACTCCTATACCTTCTTTAAATACCATGGAACGGGTACAAACGTTTACTCGCATCCTGTCGTTTCTCAATGTGGCAATTTTACTTATCGAGCGAAGGTAATAAAAACTAAGCGCAATGTTTTATTGCTAACTCACGAATCAGAGGAAATGCACTTGACACAAAAACAACTGCAATATTCCGGGACAAAGGGAAAGTCTATTTGAAGCATTAGTTCTGTTTATGTCGTTACGTCTAAACATTTGAATTAAAGTGTGTCTAATTTCCCTTTTAACTGTTTAGAAATTTCAACATCTCGTTAACTCCACGCACCAAAGTTTTAACTCAAAGTATTCGCAGAAAATGTAATGCAACACTGAAAATCTAGCGTGGGAAAATTTCGTAAGAATGTAGAGGATTAGAGTTGAGTAAGGCACTGTAAGTGTGGAATATGCAAAAGATAACCAGGACGGAATTTGTGATGCGGAGAGAATCGACTTCACCCAAGAAGATGAAGGAATGTTAAGGTTCCGTTGTAAAAATGTAATAAGCCAACGAAAATTTGTATACACTAGAGACTATAAGCTCAAGAGATGCTTCTTTCCGGATAAGATTTTGTCTACTTAGAGTCAGAAGCTGGTTTCTTTATGTACATTTACACTTAAGGTCCTGAATCTCGCGATCATAACTCAGCATTCTATATTTCCCGGAAGAAATTCTTGAGGAAAACGAAAAACCACACTAAGTCTCTCTTCATCATTACATTCGAGATTCTCCACATTACTTTCCCATAAGAGCGTACAGCAATCTTACATTATGAAACTTGAAAAGCAGTGATAAATATTTTAAGCGAGTTCTACAATCAATGCATGAGCGAAGCAAAGCTTACACCTAACAAGAGAATTCAAAACACCTACCAGTAATTGCTTAATTGTCACGCTTTTTCTCCAAAGACTCTAGGAAATTAATTAGTCCAATTCTAGAGTTCACGTAATTCAAAGATTCCGTCTCTCCCAATGCTAACAATTCAAAAACCAGGTCTAGGCTGAATTAGGGAAAACTTACTTTATCGTGTCTACGTTACCTGTGAATCAATTATGTAGAATACAATACAATTTAGTTTTATCTTAGTGTTCGGTTAAGTGAATTATAATTAAAGCCATAAAATTAAGAGAATGTAGCGGTCCATTTTCACATGATCGTGCTGTATTTCCATGGTTTAGCGGTTACTAGGAATTATGTACGACACTCACGTTTTCTTTGAACGTCCAATAGTAAATAGACAAAAAGTACGAACTGTAGAGGTTGTGAAAGTAGAAAAAGTAGTAGTACATTAATTTGAATATACTGCATATGCCATGCTTCTATCACCGGCCAGAATGAAACGACACATCCGAACAACTTGTTTAATTACCGTATCATTCATTTGACAAATAAAGGAACAAAAAACTTTTCAAATACTCATTCGTCAGACGCGGGAGATGAGCTTTGACTCTGGAGGTGAATGAAAGCTTTCTTCCAAATTAACCTTAGACTTTCTCTACTTTCACTCAGTCAGAGAAATGTATAGACACCAGCAACTCCAGTTTCGGTCTCCTCCCAACGCCGGGTAATATGCGCGTAAATTATACAAGAGAATAGTTAGTTGCTGATGAAAAATTCAAAGTTCTCATAACAAGTGTTTCTCCAGGACAGTGCAGGTTCACGTCTCATTACTAAGCTCCTGAATTGGATGGAAAATGGAAATTAGAAGAGAACTGTTATGAGAGAGTCTGCATATGGCATGAATGAAATTGAGCCATGAACCGCATCCACACACCGCTACAAATGAATCCCTTGGGCAATCAAAGTAATATTCATGCATAAAATATATGAAACTGTCAAGTTGTACTGTCTAGCTTTATTGTGTGCAGCCGGGTACACATTTGTTAAATTAAGGAATGAGAAAAAGGAAAGAATTGAGGGCAAGTTTTTCACTAATTTCAAGAATATGGGGTTTGTGTGTGCGTCTGACGCCAATTTTATGAAAAGACGATACGTCTTAAATGATTAGGCGAGAATCCGGGAGGAGGTATTTAACTTAAGAAACTTGAATATGCTTCACGTCACTAATTTAATTTAATACTGAACCCAGGCGAGGCCACGCCAGCTGTGTTCGGTTCGTTTGTGTGAAGAAAAAATGACTGAACCCATTCTGAAATAAAATTTCGTGGGAAAAACACGAATATTGTAGAATAAACCCTCATTTTCTGCATTTTTACACTATCGTTTCCAATTTCATCGCATGTAACAGGCTGTTCTGATGTGCGTGGTTCAAACAGAGTAAATCTGTTTTTCGAATATCAAGAAGTACAATAAGAATTCAATTGATGTATTATTCAAGAAGAAAGGTACGTCGGACATTCACTTTCGGTGGAACCCATAACCCTCGGTTGACATCCCAGGACCCAACCTGTGCCGAGGCGTTGTCAGCCTGTCAAGTGTAAAGTAGGTTTATAACTATCAGAAGAGAAACTCTGACTATGGTTTCGAAACTCTCAAAACAATTGATCATAAATGAAAAATGACAAATTCTATTCGTCGAAGATTTTCCAATCTGGTATTGGCAAGTGGTGAATTATGATTATGACCTTGATTTATTATTTCTGCCCTCAGTAAAATTCGTCACTCACAAGGCAGATGACTTTACATATTAATCATCATTATTTTCATATGTACAGTCATAAACGTTTATGAAAACGTTCGACAGCAGGAACTTGCCCGCCCTGGGTTAAGAAATACGGTAGGCTCCCTTCACGGTTCGTTTCATGAATAATCCGAAAATCCGAAATATAATCTCAATCCCGAAACTCCAGTGACTAAAAAATTAGTCGAAACAACCTCCATATATTCAAGGGATCGCATATTCATCATAGCAAAGTGTGGAAAGACTTTTGCCACTATAT
This sequence comes from Protaphorura glebata, assembly GCA_034694305.1. Lineage (NCBI taxonomy): Eukaryota > Metazoa > Arthropoda > Collembola > Poduromorpha > Onychiuridae > Protaphorura > Protaphorura glebata. The sequence continues at coordinate 7,534 of JAQFYE010006367.1, forward strand.
ATACTACAGAGGAACAAAACCTATGTCCGGTTAATTTTCCAAATAAATCGCACACAGAGCACATGTTCACCTACCTTGAAGAGATTTACACATTGTGGGACGCTGGGTATTTCGCAGAAAGTTTTTCCGAGACAAACGGAATAAATTCTCGGTTCAACAGATATAAGAATTTAGAATCCGGTTTGGTTGGATGGAGGATACTATTAGGCTGTGTTCCGAATTCTGAAAGTCCTCCTTTGTCTCTCGACGAAATAGTTCTGGCGCTTTTGAGGACTGACGAAGTGCATATAAACTTTGGAACGAGGGAACAGAAGAAAGGAGTAGATCTTTGAGGCTCCTTCAAAGAGAACTTGTGCATAATGAATGGGCTTTCTAGGGGTAGACTCGTAATTCCAGGTGGATTTTAGTGTTAATGTCGTACACTTCACTACCTTTGAGGCGGAAACAAAGGCCAAGATTGTTTGGGGATTATTTGTATGTAGTACTTCCCTTAGGGAAAAGGATTTTTATTACAATGCTGTTGAAATGGAAACCTGCAAACTCCATCACTTCAATTTCCCGTTATCCTTATAGGACAGGGTGACAAGGAAACTATTTTTCGTGTAGATCGACTCGAAAACCAACACAACACATTTGTGCGTTCAATTTTACTGAGTACAAGTATGACGGATAAAAGGGTTTATCAAAATCCAAGACTGTCATAATTTTTTCCCATATTCAAAACGAATCATTTCAGGCATGTTCTATTAGAACTTCACAGAAGTGTCTTTGTATAATAGTATGACACTGTAGGTCTGGTCTGTAGACGAAACTTTTGTGTGAGTAACTAATTCTCTGGAAGTCACGAGCAATCGTGGACGGTTTAGCTTGGACGGAGTTTTGCACGAAAATTGGTTTCCTTGTGAGCATCAATGGATACCATACTGCAAACTGCAACAGACTGGTCCAATATTAAATAAAATATCAATGGAGAAGCCGAAATATGACGGCGACTCCTCGGAAGTGGACTTTAACCCCAATACTTACTCCCCGCGGGATTACTCAACAGTGTTCTATAAACCGCTAGGTGAAACTTTCCTGCAGAGAAAATTGCCCAAGGATACCGGTGTGGCGATGTCTCTTCGAATTTTTTTGGGCTCAGAGTATTGGAAATTCCTTGTTTCCTTACCTTTTGATTCTTAATTAAAACTAGTAATGAAAATAAGCGGCAAGATAATTTATCAATCTGTCTCTTCTTTTTATTCTGGCTTATTATTTCTTCGACGCCTCACCTATGCATTCGAAGTATATTGACGTAATGTGTTATTCGTGAAAATATTAAGGTTTTGACAATAATTCGCCACGACCTGCACGAACAAAAGGTGGCATTCTGCGACTCCGCAGTCTTACCAGGAAGTAGGTATTCAGGAATTCTATTGGACAACACTAATGAACTTTTGTATTCGAATCAATAATAAGAAAGTGTAACAGGGAGTTTGGAAATGTGAAATGCCTCCGAATTTGGCACGATATAAGCCAGTTCAGAAGCCCACGTAGGTCTGACTACTATTTTATTTGTAAGTCACTATTATTGGTGGTTTACCTTGAGATTAATGTCGTTGATGTTGACGGTATATTTCCTTTTGTTTTGGCTGTTTTTTATAATAGTACAGGAATTCAGAGTTTTGTGTCAGCTGTAATAATCCCAGTACGAAGGATGGTCATTTGGGATTCCGGGATTTTGAACTAAATGTTTTACTAATAACACCTGGGGAGTCCACAATGCAAGTCACAGCAAATCCCTCTACTCATTTAAACCTGGATTTCCAACTGCCATGTTTTCATGATTCATATAAAATTATGGCTGAGTAGGTATTACTCATCATCGAGCAGAGATTTAAGAAACATAATTCTCTGACGGTATTTTTGCAACGAAATAGTGGGTAACAGCTGGAATTCGGCTTCAAATTAGTGAATCGTGATAATGGCACAATCTAGGCGCCTAGGAATTCTAGTGAACATTAAACAGCATTACTTACTTGTATAATTTTGATGCAGTGGTGCATGGATTGGAGGCAATTCTTCAGTTTTCCTATTGTTATTCTCATTTGAAGTGTTCTGTTCATCACTACCATTTTCACTACCAGTGCCGTTTCTATTGCTGGTGATGGTGCTGTTGACGATGTCTGACCTATTCGAAATTGAATTGGAGTTTGATGCGTGCTCAAACTCTTGAGTAGAGTTTAAATGTTCTTTCTCATCCAATGCTATGGGCTCTAGACTCTCATTTGTAAAGGTCAATTTCGTCCGACTTGTGGTCACAACGTCTTTCCAGTCATTCTGAGTTCCGCTCTCATTATGCCCTTCCTTTAAGTTAGAGTTAGAATCACGAAGGGCAAAGTCTCCAGGAGGAAGGCCGGACGTCATCATTAGGTAAAGCAATGGTAGAAAGAAGACAAGTCGAATCTCTGAACAAAAAAGAGATTGAGCTCAATTTAATTGGAAAATTCCTTGTCTTCGCAATTTAGACGCGAGTCAGTGAACTGGTGAACTCAGAGTCCAAAAGCCATTCGGAAAGTGTGCCTGACCAAACCAGGTACCAAGACGTTCGTAGTCATTAAAAAAGTGGTATACTTCTTAATTAACAACATGTGTTAAAACGAAACCTTTTTACTGCAAAGATTGAAAGGAATTCTGTTTATTCCACATTCGGGTAGAATTTTTGACGTTATTTTATCAGAATAACCAATTGCATTCGAATAAAAATTAAAAATCCAGAGGTTGGAAGATACCGAATCGGTCAACACAGATGATTTCCAGACATCTTATGATATGTAATAGTTTAAATATTTCAAATCTATTCTTACATTATGTAGACCGTGGAACCTGCACACCCAGAACTATCATATACGAGATATATTTTTCGAATAAATTATCACCAGAACACCAAAATATACCAGGCGGCATTTAGCTTCCTAGTTAAAAGTAATGAATTAATTACAAGCAGGATAGTGACAAGTTGCCTGAAGGAAACGAAGCGCGTCAGCATTAAATACTGAAGAACTTCTTCGTGCCATGACGAACCGAAGGATTACAACTTGATCAAGCAGACCCGAGACTAAATTATATTTTGTTCACGTAGAGTAACGAAAAGCTTTTCTCTCGTCTTTCAGATATCTCTCGAGGCTCGATTTCTTGAAAGGCGTGCTTCCAATGGGACTCAGAGTGAAAGTGAGATTCTTTCACGCATTCTAAACCCGTTGTGCGATTAGAGAGATTCAAATTACAGACGGTACGTCCTTCTACCATAAGTATTCCTCATTTCGGGCCGAATTTTTAACTCACCTCACATTCTGATTTTACGTG
>JAQFYE010006368.1:0-10877 GCA_034694305.1 Protaphorura glebata
TGTGCGGCCAGGAGGATTCGAACCCGTGCCAGTCACGTGTGCTGAGTTGCGCAGTAAGAAAAAGTCGGAGTCTATTCGAAAATTATTTGCAATTAATTTCTGCACAATATTTCGGACTATTTTATTAGACGTATCCGTTTTCTTTCTGGGCGGGCACGATTCACGACTGTGCGGGGAATTCTTAATTTTTTTGCAACGCTACATACAGAATGTACAGTAAAAAGAATTTGTTCGCAATTTTTTTTCTATCCCATGGGTCCTGGGTTAGGTAAGTCATAATCCTATTTCTGCGCTTCAGAGAAAGTTCCCATTTTTTACCATTCCGAATTTTTATATCATAGTACGATTTTTTAATTCAGCCCAATTCCGATAATTTTAACAATCGATGCTGTGGCATATCAGATACATATATTGACTGACATTGTTAGCGAAAATGTATTAGCAGTGACTGCGCAAATGGAACTTATAATATGACTTAACCTATTATGTTTTATTATATTATCTGCTGATTGTTTGTTGATGTATTTATGTTTGTTTCGTACAATAATTCCAGTTTTTCGTAAAAGTGGCAAATGTTTGAATACCGGGTGGAGGTTAGTTTAGGGGTTGGCTCAATACCAACTCAAGAATTAACGATGCAGTTTTTCTTTAGTGCATTTCTCTGGCGGAGCCCAAAAGTAAAATTGTTGAGTACTCAGTGTTTATACTGTGGAGATTTTAACTATACAGATATTGAGAAACCTTTGGTATTTCAATTTGGAATAATATGTTCGTTTCCTCCCATAGGTATAGTCTTCGATTGTATATGAACAATTTTAAACATTTGCAATTGTAAATCTCTTAACTTTAATTAATAATAATTAAGTCTAGTTAAAGTCAGAATTAACGACACTCACTGATAATTTTTTGATTCATCTATGATGTTTATGTTGTGTGAGCTATGAAGTTGATGACTATAATAAAACCCGTATCCAATCCGAAAATCCAATCCAAGGGGGTGAATAATTCTTTTGTGTCTTTTTTCCATTTTGATAGGATTCGACTTGCTGTAGAACGCATTCCTATCCCGACAAGGAATGTGTATCATTTTAATCATCAATGCATGTGCTCCACAAAAAAATACTAACTAAAGTGTAACTGCACTCGGTTAAAAAGATATGGCTATTAGAACTGGCTCCGTACCAGGGGGAAGAATAATTATTTTACATACTATAGTTCCTTTTATATTTCATCACTGGAAGACGTTGGTGCAAAGACCATTTGAGAGGATACTTCTCATCCTCTACCTACTTCATTAAACATGCAAAGAGCTTCCATGACTTTCCACAGAGTCGTTCCAAATCTGTGGAGAAAGCTCTGCCGCAGTTTACTCCATCCGAGCTCACCAAAAGTTGGTGATCCCGAGGAAAGAAGAAATTGGAACCGGAAACACTACACATACATTTTACAGGCTCTATTTTTCTACTTTCTCCGTGTCAAAGAGACATTTTTGCAAGGCACGCTTGTCAGTGAGTTAGGTAATTCTGTCGCAAAAGCTCTCGAACATGTATGTCAACAGAAACAAACTGCAAACCATGTCGTTCGTAAGAACACATGAATATTGAGTTTGAACTGAAAAACAAAAATCATCAAACAGAGGTATCAAATATTTTTACCAGTCTTTCTCTGAAAATGTGTTCGTATAAAAAAGGGGTGAAAGTGAAATTGACTAGTAGCTTTTCCACGTAGAAAGCAGAAAGTGTAAACCTAAAATTAGACAACGGGATACCCACACAATCGTAAACGCTCACATGTTTTAATTCGTTTACTGTCTTAACACCATTACAGTTACTTATTCCGAAGCCCTTCTTTCTGAATAGCGATTCTAATCTCACCTGAAAATACGTAGTGGCTTCAATTATATACAGGGTACTCACGAAAAAGATAACCAATTGTTTGTTCGTCTTTCGACTTGGACACAAGAATTTATGTTACAGATTAAAATTGAATAGAATGGAATAGAATAGAATGAGATTTAATTGGATTGGATTGAATACGTATTTTACTATAGTCATCAAGTTCATAGCTCACACAACATAAACATCAAAAATGAAACATTGATTTATCAGTGTGTATCGTCAATTCCGACTTTTAACTAGATTTAATTATTGTTAAATAATGTTACAGACATTTACAACTAAAGGCGGCAAGTGTTTAAAATTCTTTATATACAATCGAATATATAACATTTGATGCGCGTAGCGGCGCTGACGAGGACATTAGTAAAAATCGGTTTGAAAATAATGCTTTTTTAAAGTTTAAAAAACACAGGTGTTTTTGCCAATGAAACGTTCATTAGTGAGTAAGTAAATTATTTGTGCACAAATAATTTCCTTGAATGCGCCGATGGTATCTTATTATTTTCTACATTTTTACGGATTTTCTTTAGATATTGTTCGGCCGGTTTGGAGACAGTCAATTTTCGATACAGATAAAATTAGTGTCTTTCTGAAACATTCCTCAAATCAGCAACCATATCAAAATATAGTTACTGGTCTACCAGTGAGTGCTACATAAGCGAATGCATTTTGCAGACAAAAATCTGTTTTTTGTCTCCAAAATGCAGTGCCAGCAAAAATCATGTTTCTCCAAACCGGTCCAACAAAATTTAAAAACTTGAATAAAAATATAAGAAAAATAGTAAGTATAGCAAATAATAATAGTAATAGTAAAAATAGTAAGCAAGAATCGGCGGATTTTTTGAGAAAAACATACCTTGGACGTGTTGTTGTCAAAGGAAGAGTAGACTTTTTGGGCTTTTTTTATGGATTCCTAACTCAGTGCTCGTCAGCGCCACTACGTGACTTGGATTCTCAAGCGGAATGACTCACTAGATCCCACACAAGATTATGCACAAAATCTATATCTCACTTTTTGCCCGACTCCCCTGATTGGACTGTCGAGGGTGGGGCAAAGTTTATGCGTTCTCCATATATCAAAGAATTTGAGTCAAAGAGAACTCCTAATTAACAGTATGCAAAGAAGTTTGAATACTTGTGCATAACATTTGATTTAGGCTTTCGAAAAGCACACAGAACTGGTTGAAGCTGACTTGTCAGCAGCTCGGATTAGAAGACTTACGAAATATCAAAATTCCAACACATTTTCTCTTCATAATAGTATTTCACAGTCCCCACTCCGAGTTTGGTCTGTTCAAAATGACCCGGAATTTTAATGAGAAGACGGTGAACTGCCTGCATCTTACTTCCTTTTACGCATTCTATCCCATTAAAACGACAATTAACAAAGATTTATAAGATAACTACAGAAGAACAATTCCAGTTAAAACAGAATTTCCACAGATTCCGTGCAGAGGTTGAGAGTAATAGTTATCTACTTCAGTGTTGAATGGGTGGCTTTCTTACCTTCAGCAAGAGATTGAAATCGGCGACAGCAGCTAACATGCAATCTTCAAAAGGAGTGTGCTCCTCCGACATGGTTTGATGGGTTTAGCCCCCCCCTCTCTCTATCTGAAATGGTTGTCACACAATTAAGTTTCGAAAAATTAAAGAAATTTCGGCAAATATGCTGGTCTTGACCAACAAACTCATTACATAAAGATTAGGTAGGTATTGTTAACAATCGAGTGCATGTATGGACATGGAAGACATGACATGACATGACAAGTGAAGACATGGAAGAACGTTCTATCTCCAGGGATGTAGCCCTAGAGATAGGAGCTGATCGTCCGTGCAGGATCTCAGTTGAAGTCACTAACTAGTAAATCGATATCAGGTCATTACATACGTTTTGCGAGATATAATGGACCAATTCAAAGAGTAATTTTTTCATTTAACTTCTTTCATGATGTCAAAATACTGCTAAACTGAGGACATTTGGACGATTCAAATCCTCGTTTGACATACATAGATGGCCACCAATTTCAATTGGCATTCAGTTGTGTAACTATGATCTTTTTTCGGGCAACTATGTTCCTGAAGTAAAGTTGCCATTCTATTCTCTTGTGAGATGTTCGAAGCTTATACTTGAGCGCTAAGTTGCCCGTGTACATATTATACCAAGGCGCAAAAGAAACCGGACACCCCAGAACCCCAACTTGCCGCAACTGCAAGAGTACAGTGTACTCTGACACTGTACTCGAAATTGCGTGTACTCAGTACACACAATTTCGAGTGCTCGTAGTTTCGAGTCTTTGGGCAAGTTGGAGTGTCCGGTTACTTTTGGGCTTCATCGTATGATCCAGTGAAAAGCATATAAAAGGTCATATCCAAAATTTCTTCTGTTCTCAAAAGGACGTATCCAAAATTCCTTCTGGTCTCAAAAGGTCGTAACTAAAATTCCTTCTGCTCACGAAAGGTCGTAACTAGATTTTGGGGGAGAATGAGATTTCGGTCTTGTTAATTCAAGAAAAAAATACTCCGTATGCAAGGAAAAAGACGTAAGTAACTGCGGAATACTGACTTCTGCATTAGGAATTCAAATTTTAACCGCGTTGTTTCATTTCAAAAGTTACTGGGAAAAGGACGTAAGCCGACCTGTTTACGCCGAATTGCCAGAAAAGAGCGCTAATAGTAGTACTAGTAGAGCACTGTGCGGAAAAGACGTATCTAGATTTTCTACTTTGCGTTGAGACATTTCTAAAATTTTAAGTTCGAATTGAAATTTTTAGTCGATTTTTTGTTGATTAAACTGTAATATGTGACGGATTACTGAATTTTAGATCAGTTTTTTTGCTCTCCTGAAAAATCAGGTTTTTCTAGTTACGACCTTTCGTGAGCAGAAGGAATTTTGGATACGACCTTTCGTGAGCAGAAGGAATTTTGGATACGACCTTTCGTGAGCAGAAGAAATTTTGGATACGACCTTTTCCAACTTGAGCGACGAATCGAATGGAGGGATTGTGGGCATTTTTCGTGTAGGATTTTTTTCATTGCTTCAAGTTCGGCTTTGCCCGCGTAGTCGCATCAGTCAGAGAAAGTGTTCTCTCTGCTCTGGATTTGTCACAATAGTCCCACGGGAAATCCCGCCTAAACTACTGTGCTTTCTTATTATCACATCGGAATTGGTTGCGAATACTTTTCCAGACCGTACCAAAAATGGGTTTAGTCACCAGGTTAGAAGTTAGGTTCTCTCATCTTGGGAGTTCAGATTTTACGCCTTGAAATGAAATCCTTGTTCTTTTTATTCGTTTGCTGGAATTGGAATGAATGTTCATTCACTCGAACACGTTAGACCGAATAGAAATTATAATTGGATCAGACTTTATTCATTTAAGTCATAAAATGCTCAGAATTGGTGACTCTACACATCACCATAATGTGATAGTGCAGTGTAGTATTATAGGTAATCCTCAGCTGGGCCAATTTAATAGTGACAAACAATGAAGTAGGTTTCAATTTGGCTATTATACTGAAAGTATCGAACTATGCAAATGACAATAAAAACTCTCTGCCTCTGACTCTTACCCTGGCCAATTGTTGCATCCTGGTCTTCTTACATTTGGGTTAGATCCCTCAGTTAAACATGGCTTGGGTCGATATCTATGAGTGGTTTTCCTCCACGACTTTTATTTTTATCCCACATTAGTGTGACTTTTCACTCCCAGCGATCTTACGAGACTTGCGGAATTGTTGTTGTAACAGTGTGGATCTGAACTTGGTGGAAGTTAAGTTGACACGAATCTTGAGTAAACAGTATTATATTTTGTATTGAATTTATTGAAGATTTAGTTAACATTGGAGTGATAATTACTGAATGAGGGTTGTCCGTTTATTATGATTTATTAAAAAATTCCGTTAATTCTTGAAACCGTTGAAAGATCCATTAAAATATGTGTCATTCATGGTATTTTCGGATGTACTGAAATATGTTTATAGTATTACACGGCACACGGCAGGCAACAATTTTGACAAAATGAAATATTATTCCACTGTTGGAAATAACACGGAGTGACAGTCAACGCTACCTTTCATTAGGAAGGAACGCGATCTTTTGACATGACTATGTCTGTCCGTCAGCACGATAACTTGAGCAATTATTGAGCAATTATTGAGCAATCACACTAAAACTTTGTGCGTAGCACTTCTGAGGCATAGCTCCGGTCAATGTAATTGGACTACGAGATCAGACTACTACTTACTACTAGGTAGGGGTACTTGACTCTTTAAACGTTCGCAAAATACTGAGGTATATAAATCAGCATCACCTCAAAGCGCATGTGTTTGTGTCGCAGCGACTTCTTTGCAGCATCGGTTATCTCACGAAATATGAAGTGTGGGAAGCGGTGACAAAAAATATACTGGTGTTTTGCAAAATAGACTAAAAAGAAACTGGTCTTTTTGGACGAAATAAATAAGTACTTATCACAATATACTTTTGGAATTGTGGTCGCAGAAGCAGAATGCCCAAGGATTGTACATCACGTACTGTACCTCCAATACACGAAATGAATAGTAATATGATGGGTAATATAATTGGCCGATTGGCAATCCTGTTTATAAACAATGATATTGAAATGAATCTTTTTATTCCATAGTTCCCTGAAAGACTACTACACTTGTTGCTACACTATAAACTTGTATTTATTACAATTACATACATTGATGGTAGGACTACGTGCGCACCGTTTATAAAGAGATTCTATCCTCTTAGTTTAGAATTAATTGAGCTTGCAACTTTTAATTAATCATCTTAACATTCATTGCGGCACACCTGCGTCGCGTCATAGTCATGTCATAAAACAAATCACACCTTGTGAAGATGCGTCAGCTTCTTTGTACTCTGCCCTTAGGAATAATACTTAAGCCAAAAATAGATGTCAAAAATTAAATTTCTGCATTGGCTTGCACTGTTCTAAGTTGCAGTATATATGTCAACTCATATTTGTTTTATTTGTATTTAAATTTTCCATTCCTGTATACAGTTTATATCGTCATTGGATTCTTATGTATATATATGGATATATCGTTATACGGTTACATAATTATTTTGACATCCTCCCGTTCTCGTGAAGAAAGCTCATGGCCATATTTAAGTCATTACTATATACATATAAATAATGCAAGATCTGGGTTAAGAAGGATGGGATGCCTCTAATGCCTCATGCGAAGAAAATATGTCGGATTATAAGATAAATCCTCCAATGACAATTTTTCTTAAGCCGGGGAAAATATATCTACTCTTCGAGACAGCTGCTTAATATCTGTAACAGACTGGTAGACTGGAAGCTGGATTCATATTTCAAAAGTTAATATGATATGATTCACCCTTTATACTATAATACACTTTGAGAAAAGTGACACGACGATCACTCTACTCTCATCAATCATCCAAGCAAGTTCTAGTTTCTTGATTTATTGTGATTTTGGGATTTGCAAAGATGGAAACCAACAGAGCTGAGTTTGAACCTCCGGCAACACTAAAGAATCTTATTAATGTGCCAGAGAAACTTCTCATGGGACCTGGCCCGTCAAATTGCTCACCAAGAGTCCTCCAGGCTTGTGGTCTTCCAGTTGTGGGGCATATGCATAAGGAAATGTTCCAGGTTTGTGGTTTTGACCTCTATTTCTTTGAAAAGATAAAAGGACGAATATGTTAACACGACCATTTTCTGTCTATATAATGTCAGCCGTGAAGGATTCTATGAAAGCACAGGATTAGTATTTAAATGACAATTAGCTCACTTTGAAGGTAACGTCTCAAATAATTTATAATTCCATCTGTATACCTCACGTATTACGTATCTGTATTCCTCTGTATTCCTCTGTATATTTTCTTAGTCGTAAAGTGAAGTTGTGAAACTTTTCGCAACCAGAGTTCTGGAAAGTGTAAACATCATAGATCTAATGTCAATTTACAAATAAAACATCACTAATTTGATATTGAATTGAATTGAATTTGGTTTATTTTCGAGATTGCAACACATAACAAGCATCATAGTTTCACATTTAAAATTAAATATAATTCGATGACGCAGCTGTTCTTTTCAGAGTCAGATCTCGCTGCTACTACTTATAAGGTCAAAAAGGTGGAGATAAAAAGTACGAGGAAGGTTCAATTTCCTTGTTGAGAGTTAGACATTCTTATATCTAACTCTTATGGTGCAGTAATGAAAAGACATAGGCTTCATATTTCCTCAAATTTGCATTCTCAATACATCCTCATTAATCAGAAAAGCGGTAATCATACTTTCCATAGACAAGACCTCCACCAGGATTCTGATGTTCTATGTATACTGCATATCATAACCAATTCAATACAGAAACAAAGCAAAATATGTAGACCACCCACACCTTTGGTATAGTAATATATTTCAATTACATAAAGGTGCATGCCGAATAGAAGATTTGATACATACATATACATCAGCCAAAGTTTGCAGCAGAACAATTTCTGACACACTACTAAAGCCACGGAAGATACACCGAGGTCTTTGGTTCCAGAGACCAAAGACCACTGAATACTCCTTGACTAAAGCATTTCTCCAAAACTTCGGTGATAGTGCCCACCCCGAGGCCTATCGCCAACTCCTTGGAAGTACTCGGTCGCTATTACCTGCCGTTTGTAGAGTTTGTACGGAATTCTCCAGGGCTTATCCCGAGTTGAAATATCGCATTTAGATTGCAAATAACAAAGCGTCAATGTTTCGGAATTTTTTTTTGACATTCTCAAAACACGAGGGATTCCTCAAAACTTATAGAAATAACCAGTTTTCTCGATATTTGTTCCAGGTTTTACAGCATCCTAGATATACGAATTTATATTCCAATTTTCAAGTAAGTAGTTTAGTTTAGGTAAGAGGCGAGCTGGTTCTCTTGTTTGTTACTATTCAGTCAGGCCAACGCTGCACATTTTGGATTCATTTTAGTTTAGTTGAGTCAGAGTCAGAGTCAGAGTCAGAGAATTCTTTATTAAAGTCATAATGCTCCATAGCCCATACAGTTCAGTAATATAACCAAATTGATTGATCTACTGACTTTGTTCAAATTCTAGGTATACGAATTTATAATCCAATTTTCAAGTAAGTAGTTCAGTTTAGGTAGAGGCGAGCTGGTCCATTTGTACGTTAGATACATATTTTGTTCAAATATCTAACGGATGATGCCTGTAAGAAATTCCGGAACACTGAACAAACATTTACAACAAATTTTCAACTCATTTAGATAATGGACGACATTAAGGCTGGGCTTCAGTACACATTCCAAACAAAAAATAAATGGACAATGGCAATCAGTGGTCCAGGTCATCTTGGAATGGAGGCTGTTCTAGTTAATCTTCTTGAGCCTGGAGAGAGTGTGGTAATTGGCGTCAACGGATTATGGGGGGCGCGTGCTTCAGAAACTGCTAGTAGATTGGGTATGCCTTATATTATTGCCAAATATCATGGCATATCCTCCTCTCACGATTGTGTGCCAACTAAATTTCGACATCACATGGCCAGATGTGTCTGTGATAAATTATGAAATCTTTTATGCTTTTAGGTGCGGTTGTCCACAAGATTGAAAAACCAATGGGAACATCATTCACCAAATCTGAAATTGCGGATGCTCTGCAGAAACATAGGCCCAAAGTACTCTTTCTAGTTCATTCTGAATCATCAACTGGAGTAATGCAATCTTTGGATGGAATCGGGGATTTGTGTCAGAGGTAGGTCCCATGTTACAAATTAACCTACCTGAATGAAGGTTGAATCACTGCGCGCTATAAAAGGAAGTATGTACACGTCGAGACACTGCCAGTGCAGTGGTTCGGAATTTCTTATTTTCCTGTTGCTGCAGTGGATTCGTTCAACCCCTCATTCCAATTAGTAAATTCTATGGAATTGAAACAGCTTCTCTATCTTTCAATTTCAATTTCTGACCAAAACCGGCTATTAGGTCGGATGCAATTGAACATTAAGTAACTAACAAATATATCAGGAATACATTTTCACGAAAATGAGAATAACCACTCTATCAAATCAGTCACACTCGCAATCCTAAGTGGGAAACGTTAGTATGCCCAACTTTAGTTACCCGTAGATGCACAAGTTTCCCCAGGGGTGTGGTAACTTCGGGAGAAAGCAATGCATTGAGTGATACGGTTACACGTGGGCCTTGTAAAACTGTAAAATAATGGATCCTTAGCTTATGTGATGCCATACATCTGTCGCTTGAATGAAGCTTCGAGAGATAAGAAATAACGGGGATTCAAGCGAGCACAGAACAGTGTCCATCCTTAAATAAAAAAGCGTCTTAGCCTATATGGTCGTCACAGCTTGCGAATTGAAGCTGGAAGCTGTGGACAAAAAGGATTTGATTGATACTGACGAGGGAACTACCCAACTTGTCAAAAACCGATTCGGCCACAAGAATTCACAGCAACGGCTGCTCGGGTGGCCAAACTTATTATGTCGAAACATACTTGTTCGACGGCCACTGTCACGGTCGCATAAAACTAAACGAACCTTTTGAGAAAAGTGTCAACGGGGAGTTTTTTGTTCACAAGATTATACAGGGTATCCACGATCAAGCACATAGTTGTTTGATTATAATTTGACGTAGTTACAGGAAATTATGTTACGGTCAGTTTGGAATTCTTGTTAAATTCTAAGAATTTATTTTATCAACGTAAACCATCAAAACAAATAGTTAAAGTGTTAAATTCCGATAGTGGAACTCATCCTTACAAGTGATATCCGGTCTAAGTCAATAAAATTAGTGTATGGCTTATGCTGATAAAATAAATTCTTATTCTTATCAAAAATTCCAAACTGACCGTAACATAATTTCTTGTAACTAGGCCAAAATACAGCCAAACAACTTCGATGGTTAAGTGACAGAACCCCGAATATGCAAGCGGCCCCAGACCGAGCATTGAGATATTCAGGAATTTCTACA
>JAQFYE010006369.1:0-10876 GCA_034694305.1 Protaphorura glebata
AGTTTGAAGTGGATCAGAGAAGAATTGCAGCAGCTAGAGTGCTGACAGACGGACAGACGGACGGACACAGTTCCAATGATGTCAATCTAACTACGTTACGATCAACATAATAACTACGTTACGATTCACATAATAACTACTTTACGATCCACACAATAAGTGATATAACTACGGGAATTTTTACGCAGTAATAAATCGACTGGCGAGTCATTTTATTGTCATTTTACTTTTCTGGGTCTCAGATTACAAAAGTATTTCTATTTAAATATAGAAAATCTTACTCTCTTCCAAGAACATCTCAATTACGAGTGTCTACTGGATCACCGAGATATTACTCGGGTTATACAAATTATTAACAATAAAAATTAAATTACGACAGCAGATCGCATCGTATCTTTTTATCGGTAAAACTTAGTTGACGTACAGGATTCGTACGAATCTACGTAAATATAAAATTGGCTTTCTGTATAACAATAAATTGGCACTTGTAGTACGTAAAAAATTATTCAATATATGCGGAATTAGTAATTCCATTTCTATTATTTCGGCCATTGTCGATGGCCACCATGCTGAGCCCCTTGGTTCCAAAATCAGTTTCTGACTCAAACCCTGCATTATCTTCTGCTTGCTCTTCAGAGTCAACATCTTTGGCCTTCAATTTCTTACAACATGACCAAGCGGTGAAAATTCTATCATAAGGTGCCAAACTTCTCATTGGTTCTGGGAGCCATTTCCAGGACTGAAGGAATGCTGGGAGTATCTCGGGTTTCTTCGACCGAGTAAAATTCACACCAATCACAAAAATAAATAGTAGACAGACAAGGGCCGCGAAGATAATGACGTAGATCGGTCCAGCAAAGGAAAGTCCCATCGTCACTAATGGAAGAGCGATGAACATAAGGAGCATGTAAATGATCGCAAACCACCGATACTTAGCAGTTGTGTCTCCCAAAAATTTGGCCATTGCAATTGGAAACCTCATGAACGGAATTGGGTAGAAAATTAGGATCCCCGTCACATTGAACAGCAAATGACAAAGAGCAATCTAAATATTTCGAAATAAAATATTTCAATCTACCGAAAAATAGATTTATGCAAAGAAAATTGGATGAATGTGTTTAGTGTTTACCTGCATAGAATTTTTAAAAGTATCGCCTTCGACGGCCATCGCAGCTAGTAAAGCAGTCGTTGTCGTCCCTATGTTAGACCCCAGGGTCAAAGGATACACTCTTTGGACACTGATAACGCCGATGCCTACGAGTGGGGTCAATGCGGAAGTGAACACGGAACTTGATTGGACCAAGAATGTCATAGCTGCTCCAACGAATATTGCAATGTAGCCCGTAAGCCATGGGACGTATGGAATCTTCGCATTCAATGTCTTCTTGACGACGAAAGCAATTTGACCTCTCAAGACTGACTGAAGAACTTTGACGATAAGAATCAGACAAGTGCAGAGTATGATTAATGAACAAGCCGCAATAATCCCTCCAGAGGCAGCGTCACTCAATCCGAATGTTGCGAACAAGAAATCACCTTCGTAAAGTTAACACCGCGAAATTAGTTAAGAATAATTGGAAATACTTCCATACTTCGCGATAATTCATAATTATTTCTTACATTTAACTTTCTCAGTTGTCGGAGCCCCAACCGTTGTTGAAGTTTCGATCAAAACGTTATCCCCGCCGATTTCTTTCAGGATATCGTAAAATCCAGCACCCCCTTGAATTTCGCGAGTCCCACAGAATTCCTTCATAAGGGACGCGTCATCCGAAGTATTGCAAGACGGTTTCGCCCAACATTCCAATACTTTTTTATCCAATTGGACAATGAGATTGACCAAGGGTTTTGTGATGGCCCCCAAGAGTTCAACGTCACCCCCAGCTGTGCCGGACTCAGGTGCCAAACTGTCCATGATTGCACTGCTTACATGGTACAAATAACCTGCACATGACCACATTCAAAATTAGAAATTTTAAAATTTTCTAGATTTTTTTTTAGAAAAGTCACTCACCAGTCGTCACTTCGACGATCAAAAGAGTGATAACCGAGAGCCAGTTGAACATGTCATGAACTGTGGCCCCGGCAAACGCTCGACGGAATTGGTTCCGGTCTCCAACTTGTGTCAATGAGACGATTGTATTTGTAATTGAAGTCCCGATATTTGCACCCATGATGATTGGAATGGCTTGTTTGACACTCAAAACTGTAAAAATTTAAGTCATAAAATAAATATAAAATCGCATTGAAATTTACTAATTATTTACATAATTTGTATTTTCAACGTACAACCAGAGGACACCATGCTGACGATAATACTTGTGCTCGTGCTTGAACTTTGAACAAGAACTGTTGTCAAAATCCCGATCATGACTCCGACGATTGGATTCTTGAGAAAGTCACTGTTCCGAAAAATTTCACCAGTAGTTCTTCCACCAAGTAGACGGAAACCCAAGGAAAGTAAATCCAAAGAACAAACGAAAAAGTAGAGGAGGATTAGAACCGAAACTGCTTTTGCAACTCCGATGACGACTCGTTTGACTTTTTCTGGGCCGGTCAATTCGTCCCAAGATTTCCCAAAGGCTTCCATTTCTTGGATTGCCCAGGGGTCATCCAAGTCCACAGATTTCTTTCCATTCTTCTCAAATTTGTTCGGTTCATCTCGATAACTCTGCCAGAAAATACAGAATTTAAGTAAATTAATGGATATTCGACAAGGGAATTTTCTTAACGGTATGTCAAAAATCCTGAAAAAATTACCTGGACCATTTTACAATTAAAATTTGAAATCTTTTAAGTGTTAATAAGAAATCCAGCCAATGATTCATTTGTGGAATTTTGCAGATTAGAACTCAAAGTTGTTTCACATACGGTGTCCAATTAGACACTGACTGTACTGCACGTGCAAATAGTTGTTTTGGCAGACTCATAGCCAAAATCAGAACAGGGCTTGCTTCTATTGTTAATTTAACAACTCTTGATATTATGTGCTATTGTATAAATTTTACTACATCCAGAGCTAAATCGCTCGCGGAAATAAAAAATGGAAGTAGTCCAGGAAGTTAAGTCTGTGCTCTACGGCACTCTGCTTGCATTAAACCTTAACTAAAATATTTTTAAACGTGCGTGGCTTGCCAGGTAAATATCATTAAAAATTCAAGAGTAATAAACTAGATACTTAGTGGAGTCGGTCCTTGCAATTGTGTTTAATAACACATATTAAATAATTAACCACATTCCTTTTTCGTTACATCACATGTAAACTAGTCAATAAATACATGAATATTTAACAAGGGATTGGGATTGAATAAACTCAAAAATACTTCCTGCTAAAATTGATTTGTAATTCTCACAAGTCATATTCTATTGTATTGTGCTATTTCTGTCTTTTTTTTATTACACAGTGGAAAATTTCATGTGGCAATTTCATTTTTTTCACTACAATATTGAGGGTCGTAATTGTAAAAACTTGGGTTTAACGAAAATATTATTGACTAAATTTTTCTACTCTACAGAAAAGTGACATTTGGAAATATTACAAAGAATTGTGAGTGACTAATCCTTTCAATAAATACAAACGTCAGTCCAAAATGACATGCCAAGAGATGAAGAACCCTAAGAATTAATTAATTTCCATATGTGCAACAATGAACATTCCCAATTGTTAATTTGGGATTCGCCAGTCACAATCTTAAATCTCCACTACTAATATCTCCCAAAATGCATGAAAATTTTGCATTATTAAAAAATCAAAATTAGATGGAATAATATGAAAAGTTTTTGCTAACAACCAACCCCCCTCCCTAAATCGTACATTCTGCTTTTGACGCCTGGCCTGAAAGATGTGCTAGATTCTTTGTACAGTATTTTGTATTTTAATACACCTGTTAGTACATTAGAGATACAGGTGTGTTGTCAACAATTCACATGCAAAACCTTCACTTTTAATTCTCGGAAAAGAGATATAGGACAAAGATACGAGGGTATGCCAAAATTTCGCTATATCAATAATTCCATGTAAATCTGGGAGCTCAGGTATAACAACAAGTGCGCAGAATATTATTACGCTGCAGGCTGTTTTTTTACAGCTACAACAATGGGATGTCACACTTGTAATGTCAACAAAGAGTCGACGTACGCAGTAATTTAATCACAATTTCTCGGGAAATTAAACTGCATTTTAATGTTAATCATTTTAGAGTTCCGATTTGATAGGGCGGTAAAATCCTCTATAACAGATTGATATTGATGTTTTTATCTTCCTTTTGTTTGAAAGTTCAGGTGAATTATTCAAAGGTTTGTTTTCTTGTTTACAGAAATGGTATATACGCGGAATTAATTAGATAAATTCGTTTGAAGGTTAATTCTGTGTCAATTTGAACGGTTATCTGGTAAATTTGAAACTGAACCAGGAATATGATGATGACAATAGATTTTTGGATACAATAAGGGGAAATATTAGATACGACATGTTTCGAGTTAAATGACATTGTCATTCTTATCAACGTGATTTGCGAAATATCCCAAGATTCGTTAAGGCATTCACGTTGATTTTATGGGAAATGAGCTCAAGATTAAACTAATGGGACGAAATGCCTGAAGCTGGAATAGGTGAAAGACAATTTGGTAGATTTCGTAATAAATTAAAATAACTATGACCATAAATCCAAAACCAGTTTTATGCTTCGAAATGTGGAGTGCGATTTAACGGACAGTTTTATTGGTTTATGACCATCCGCTCAATGGATATATTCTCAATTATCATAAACTAAATGCTAACAAGGTATAATAAAACATGGATAATTACATACAATCCATCTTTTTACTACTAAAGTGCTTTGTTAGAAAAATGGAAACCTGCATTTTGTTTAAGAAAATCAAAATTTTTAAGCATTTGCCAAATTATAGTATTTCCAAAATACTATCGCTTGACTGCAATACTACACAAACCTATTTGCGGAAAAACTATCGTTCAAAATAAGTTTTTAAATTCTGGTTTCAAAATTTTAACAAATATATACCGTTTCGATTAAATTAAGTATTTTGAGCTTTCTCGGAAATATGTACTAATAAATAGATTGCTTACCGGTTCAAAGTCGATGAAAAGGTTTGGAGACAAATGCCCGTTCGTTTTGTCTTTGCGAGTACAATCAGGAGAATCTGGTTCTCCAGTTTCGTGGACCGGGGCTGCCGGAGGCATTTTGACGGCAATAAAGTGGTTGTAATTCGTTGTCAGTTTTTCGGCTCGAGTAAATGTAAATGTAAATGTGTATGTATTCTATTTAATTAATTGTGTAAATACTTTCGGTTTTTGTGAGGATTTTTTCTATAACTTGACTAGCGTACTTGACTCAATAATATATGTATAAGTGTAATATGTACTTATAGAAAATAAATGAGATGAGATTTTTGTGAATTTGACTTGTTTGGGGTAAAAATATAGAGTTTGTCACTTAAAGTGATTTACAAAATCAATAAAATAGGAAAATAGGGGGAAAGTAAACCAGGACTATAAAAGAAAGTTTGAGAGAACTTTTTCGGATGAACTATCTGTGGATTGGATTGGTTGCTTGTTCAAGGAAACAACACAAGTATTTAAACTTCTAAGTTTTCTAAGCTTAGGATGATGAGGATAGGTGGGTTGTGGTAGGATTTCAATTAAACACCGAGTCATTATGAAACGATTGATTCGGTAAGGGCATTAAATTCAACGTTACAGTGTATGAAAATATAATGGGGGTTGTTTATGGTAATATAGGGTATTTAACCGAAAGCTAAATTATCTAGGATAAACAACAAGTGTCCGGATATAACGGTGAAGGATTTAGGATGGTAAGTCAATAGTAAAGTGATGTAAATATGGATGTAGTTCCTTTGAAATGTGTAGGCGTGTAAATTGGCTAATTTCAGGCTTTTTTAAGGTAAGGATAGGAATTAATGAACGAACCGACTAGTCTGAGGGTTGACTGAATTAAATTCTAACGTGTTCACAAACTATTTATATACGATTGAGGGTAAGCGAATACAGCATTGTCTGGTGGATCGGATCAAGTGCATTACATTATCCAATCTCATGATATTTTTTATTCATCCCCTTAAAAGAATTCGTCTACTTTGTATAAATTATTATCTATCTGTTTTCCGTAAATACTTGACTGTCTGTGTCTGGCAGCCGAAATGCCAAACCCCCAATCACCTGGCTGTCAGACCAAACAGCGTGCTTCTAGTATAGCACCTCTTCAGAATTAACAATTAATTAAAGAGCAGGCAGATTTCATTACTATGCTGCTCTACAATGTTGCAAAAGTCATGGGGTTCATGTTTATCCCAGAATAATTTGCTTACGTAATTGGAATTGTTTTCCAATTAAGAAATTTACCTGAAAACGGCATCATGAGTCATAAATATGAAACAATTCAACAATGGTGCGAGTAAACGAATAAACTACGTTAAATCATCGTCTATCCTCTTGGAATGGTGGAAAATTTCGCGGATGTTGACAACAATTTATTCGAGAGCAACGGGGAATTAATTTACAAAATGATTCATCCCGGACGGGTTGTTGGTTTTCTTTAAACGATGCATTATTAGGAAAGCAGGGAACTATGAGCTGACATCGCATATTTTACACTATAAGTCAATGAGTACAATATGAAATTAATATACTCACAAAATACTTAAATGAATTCAAAATCGGAAGAGACATTACTCGCTTTACGATTTTGTAAAATCCAATTCATATATACTGTTGGCGGACGCAAGCCCCAAGATTCAATAATACTATTTTTACTCGAAAGCATCCAATAGAGATATCTTACTCAACGGTTTAGCCGGAGAAACTAATAAATGAAATTCCTGTGCAAAAATTACTGATTTAAATTAATTCTGGACGTAAGTCAGCGCACGAATCGAAGGCCGATGACGACAACTGTTGTAGAATCTGGATATATTTTATGGTAATTCCAGCAATGGAATTCCTTTCGTAGTGGGATAACATAAAATTTAATATTGGATATCCGGGATAAGAATTTTTATAAGTTCGTTGGCATACACTTTGATAATGCGATTGTAATGATCGTGGTTCAACGTTCCGGAATTTCAGTTCTTAATCAGGTCAAGTTTAAGTTTGACAAATAAATGAACAATTTCTCATGAACTAGCTCCGGATTTTAACAAAGTCCAGTCCAACACATTCTAGTTATCTTGCGTGGTAGCTGATCGAAGGTGAAACCGCACAGGTGTAGGTTCGGTTAAGTACGATTCATGAAAATACGATTAAAGGATTAAAACTGTCGTCAATAATGAAAGTGAAAGTCCAGCGTTAAGCCCTCTTTGCTTAATTTACTCCAATCGTTCATTGGATTATGGATATGGGACGTGCCGTGTTATCTATCTCCTTAGTAAGCATATTAAAGCTCATAAGAACTATCAGCGAAATGAACCACATGTACTTCAATCTAGCTTCGCACGGATTACCGAGCATAATCCTTAAAAAGTGCAACCAAAGTGCATCAATTTATTAGATTTTTTGTTACGATTATGGCGCTGCACTAATGCTTAATCAGGACCACAATGCTACCGAGTGAACTCGTTGACCTCCACTCGGTCAGATATATCGAGCCAGACGGTCTAAAGTTGGGAATTTAAAAACTCTTAATTTTCAATTCCATCATTTCTGGGTAAAATAAATCTCAATGAATCGCTTTAGTCTATAATATGCATCTTATCAAACCGGTCATGGTGTAGCGAGCGCATTAAAAATGTTTAAACGTCAAGCATCGCCAGGAATTTCTTGAAGTTCCTTTCATTTAGCCCGGGGGTAATTACCATATGTATAAGAAAACCCTCTTCATAAAACAAACACCAGACCATGTCTACCGATGAGCACAAAAGACAGAAATTTATTTTCACCGAATACAATGGAACCGGATTTGATGCTAATGGTTTTCAGATTCATTCTACCCGCTTTCATTTCTAGACGATTTATTTGTCGGCAAAACCGGTTTCTGATATATTATTGTGAGTGGTGAAATGACTGATAGGAAGAACGGGTCATTCAACAACCAATTGAAAAGTGATTCAATCATGTAAAGGTTACCACACTGTAGACGGGTGATTGATACGAATGATTTACATTCCTTGATTAATTAATGAATGAACTGAATTGAAATTCTGGTATCAAGGGTATAGCAATTCGTTACTTACTATGAAGTAAACATTTTTTGCATGTCTATTTGCCTAAGCGGCGATTATATACCTGTGTCTCGAAATATTTACCCTCCAGATTGTAACTATTGAATGCATCCACATGATCATGACATCCTTGTCAGATCTCACTTGAACACCTCATCGGTCTAATTAAAAATCAGTGTTAACCAAACCCTCCGAAAGCAAGACTGGACATTAATTCAAAGTTCGACTTCAATTTTTGAAAGGTCAGACTCATTACTCGATAAATCACTTCAGAATTTCGTATTGACGTATTTGATGGGAACACCAGGACCTTCTACTCGTGCCGCCGTCGTTATAGCACATGAATTATCTGCACATGTAATTAAATTATGATTCCAATCAAAACAGAATAAAAATTCATTGCCTCGTTTCTGACTAACTCATATTCTTCAAAGTGGTGACTCTTCTAATAATAACTAATGCTCACAATTTTTAAACTTGTAGAATTTCTCCGAAACTACACACTCTCGAAATTACAACACAATTTATGGGCTATGAAAAATAATGGTCTGACTGGCAAATACGATTTTGAATTACGGTATTGTTCAATATATAATATTGAATAATTTATTCAGTAACTTTAACATCACCACCGGAAGGTCAAATTTTGGCCTAGAAGATCTGAAGGGAGGATATAATTGCCGACTTGTTTGGTTATGACAGACAGCAAAGGTCAAATGTAAGAGAAAGAAATACTCGGTCCGTTTTCTGAGCTGTTTGGATAGAATCCGACAAATCGATCAATTTCAGGTCAAATAAAGATTTCCATCCTTTCAAATAGCGATAAATACAGACGTGCAAAATCCGTCACCATATTTCCTGTCAGAAAAACTCTTAATATGGCTGTGTCTCGAATGACTTCTACACAATAGGAAAAACAATTAACAATTAGTTGAAATTTGCTCCGCTTACGCACGAATGTGCTTCGAGATTGAAAGAATGACATTTTTACACGTAGTGTTCTTAAGACTAGGATAAACTTTTTTGTTTAAATTTTATTCTTTATTGTCCAGCAGTTTATTGTTTTAACATTACTGTTCAGATAAATTATAGTCATAAATTACACAATTTCGTAATTAACTTGTGTGTAAACGCGAGGAGAGTAAGAATTTGACAAATTGAAGGTCACGACTCCAGTTTCTTCGTTCACTTAAGGTCGAAATTGTCTGAACAAAAAGTTCACATGGATTCTTGAAAACTGATATTTGATATTGAGTTTTTACTATATTGCGCTCTTCATCCAATACTCTCAGTAAATTCATTAAATTAAATTAAGTTACACTTTAATTAATTAAGATTAGTTACAGTCGAAATCGATGACACTCACGGATAGTTCAATATTTCATTTTTGATGTTTTATGTTGTGTGAGCTATGGAATTGATGACTTAAAAAAATAAGATCCAATCCAATTCAATCCAATCCAATCGACTCATTTCGTCAGTACAATAAGTATTTTTGGTTTAAATTTTAGGTCATTCTAAACAGAGTTTTTGTATCTCTCCTGTAGAGAATTTTTGCCAAATTGGAAACAATCGGTTAAGGTGTGTAAAAAAATTGTGGTTTATTTTTAGAATCAAATCAAAATCTAGTCGTTAGTCAAGTCTCGTGCATACGTCGATATTCGATATCGATGTACATGACTACGTCATACACGATGGCTGCACGAGATAATATCCTACTATCGCGAGAAAATCGTAAGGGAAATGACAACCATAGAACGATGAGTACTTGTTAATTTTTAGACTCCACAAATCAAAGTTCAAATTCCTCTTGCACTCTACTAATTTCTACATAGTTGGTATTTATTTCCGGAATTGTCAGCATTTTAATACCTATTCTGTAGTTCCTGAACAAGCAAACTATTTATGCAAATACTTAAGGAGGTAAGGGTTGAATACGTAATAATTGAAAAATTTCGTCCACAGAGTGGAAGGCGTTGTGAGTTTGAAAATTTGGTGAAAGGTTGAAGCGAGGTCCGGACTAGAGATTTTATTTTCAAGAAACCTCCATATGACGATGCTATGAAATTTTGAAATGAGGTCGTAATTGAATTTGGGGTAGACAAAGATCTGGTTGGATGAGGACTTCTTGACCCATTTTTGGATCACGGTCACCTGAGTAAGTTCTTTTCTTCATTTCTTTCGAGGACGGGTAGATAATTTGCCTACCATAAGGCGGGCTTAATTGTCAGTCAAAATTAAATCCATCAATGATTTCATCGCAGCACATCCAACTCACAAATTTTTGGATATCCCAACTCGTCAGCGTCAGTCGTAATAATGTCCGAAACTTCCTTTTCTCACATGCGATTTCTCTTTTAATGACTATAATGGTGCAAAATCACGTTTAACAAGGGAGTATGACCGCGTAGAAGCGCTCATAAAGATTTGAACGATTTTATCAAGGACAGAAATAAATTGAACCTATCTTTATTTGCATTTTCTAACACTGGTTTTAAAATTTCAAACATTTCAAGAAACCGGAAAAATGTAAATCTTTAAACCGGTCGTCTTTCGTAATTAGGGAATCCAGTCTCGCCTGTGTTTTCTAGTCTCGCGAGACTGAAACTTCGAGACTACAGTCCTCGAGACTCTCGAGACCAATTCGAGACCAATGCATTCAGTATCATGAGACCGAGACTAT
>JAQFYE010006370.1:0-10874 GCA_034694305.1 Protaphorura glebata
TCTTTAAGAAAGCAAAAATCCCTAATCTCAGGAATCTCAAATTGGTAGTGTGTCCGTATGAAGAAAATGATATTTCTGCCGGATTCATAAAATTGATGTCAGGATTTCTGACCTTTATTGAGCGTCACAGCAAAACTTTGAAGGAACTTGGATTTTGCGTTCTTTTCCGTTCGATTGATGGAAGATTTGCATCAAGCTTTCCAAATATTTCTGCACCAATCTTCTCCACAGAACAGCAAGAATCCATTTCCCGAAACTTGAATTTAGAGACCTTCGAAATCCATGCTTCACATTTTGGAGTTATTCTTCACCTAGGTACTTTACTTTTCTTTCTCGGACTGCACATGATGTACATTAACCGTCACCTGTAATTAATTTGTCTTTAGTGCCACCGTTTGTCTGGGAATCAGACAAACTGACTAAGTTCGTATGGTGTACAATGAAGCGTTTCAACGTGACCAAAGGACTAATGGCGAAAACCGGTAGTGCGAACCCAATTCAATCACTGATTGAACGGAATCGAAACACACTAAAAAATGTGGAGGCAACTTTCATCAATGGTGATATCATCGATGACCCTTTTCAAATCAATTGGCTTGATTCCTGCCATGCATTGAAAGAACTGACCATTAACAATTTTGACAAAATTCTGGAGGTAAAAGTGCAGCTTCCGACAGTGACCAAACTCGACACGGGCCACTGTATCTATGACGGTAATATCCGGAATGTGAGTACTTGGATCGCACGGTCTTTTCAAAATCTCGAAAAGGTTCAGTTTGCATTTTGGATTCATGGACTGGATTGGGTGCAAGATTTGTTGATTTTGCCGCGACTTCGACAAATTATATTTGTACTCAGTCGTTTCTTCGACTACAACGTGGTGACTATGATCCAACAATTTTGTGATGGCAATCCGACGCTCACGTTCAAGAGAAGTCAAAGAGGATCTCAAAACCAATTCATGATCCACGAGTTTGCTGGTATCATCAAAATACACCCGCTTCCACAAAGAAATATTTAACTGAGACTAACTTGTTTCCAAACAAAAATATTACTAATACAAAATTATCACAAAATCCTCCCATCCCGTATAAATATCACTTCATAAGATTGAAAATAAACCAAAATTGAAATGTATGTGTTACTTTTTATTAAATTACTTTAAGATTATCGATTTAGTCGTACCATAGCGATAGCGTTGGATGCGAGTAATTCTGGTTTACTCAAAACGACGAAATATGCCAAATTAGCCAGAGAATAAACAACCGTGACAAGTAGAGATCCAAATTGCACGTGGGGTATAATTAAATCCAAACCAGTGCACGTAGTACTTCTACAATCGCGTAGCCTATTTCAGAAAATCGGTCATTGGTAGTTCAGTACTCATGAATTTGAGATTTAATACTAACTTTCTAGTTCTACGCTCAATATTCTTAGCTCCGGACTGTTTGTTTAAATACACAGGTCTTTTAGTTCTCGATGAATTGTATATCTCAATTTTTCCTCTCAACTTGAAGGTTTGCATGGCTACTGCTGAGTTACTGGCACATTGAAAAGTTATGGACCACACTGTGGAAATTGTCCCTTTCGCCCCAATGCAATGCAGTTGATTTGTGTATTGACAAGTTGGCTCTAATTTTTGACTTGACACTTTCAACGTAACTTGAAAAGTTTAAAATAATTCTAGCCAATATTTAGAAAGTCTCAAAATTACGAATAAATAAACTTTTGAAATATTGACAACTGATTAATTTTTGTCGACAAGATGAATCAAAGCACGATTCCATTGTCTGAGATCATTCGGATGAAGAATGATGAGGAGGCGGCGGAAGATGTACCGAAAACAAGGGATGATTGGAAGAAAGCAAAGGAATTAGAAGAGGCCAGGAAGGTAAGAATTCAAAATAATTTACAAAATAGTTAAAATTCATCATATTTCCCAGTTTTTGTATAAAATAGAATCCCCGTATTTAAATATTGAACTGAAAGAAATACTTGGAATTTTGTAAATTCTGATCGAAATGCATATGTATTTTTAAGCAGTATTTTTTTGTGAGTGTTCGAGTTGTTGGAATTATTCTTAAACAAAATATAATTATTGTATTCCGTGTCGTATGGGCAATTTTCGATGGAAAACGGAGACTGAATAAAAATTTGGTTTAAAAAAATAATAATAATAATAATTATTTAGTGGTTGAACAAGCTAATCTGTGTTTTTTAGTTGAAATAACTGACTGCACATTTTGTACAATGCATGAAAATTTTAAAGTTTGGGATTACTGGGATTAGTGACAGGTATTTGAATTATTACACTTAATTCTGACGATATTTGCAATTTGTGTTTTAAAATTGAGCTTCTTTTAGTGTGACATTTCTTTTATTCGTATATAAACAACCTTTTTTTTTAGTTCTCAGATCTGTGATTCAGATTCTGTACAATATAAGAGAGATTGACGGTTTGGTGTTCAAAATAACTAAAATATATGAGTTTTAATGACATTTGCCATTTTTCTTAGAAAATTGAGAACTATGTTAATGTTAATACGACATTTAATTAAACTTCTTTCAAACACACGCAGATTTTAGGTTTAGTTCAAATAGTTGTAAATTTTGTACAATAAGAGAGAGGGTTTGCAATTTAAAATAACTAAAACATTGAATTTGACTGATATTTGCAATTTTTTTTTACGAAATAGTACCAATTGAATACAATATTTAATAGACGTGCAGATTTTAGTTATAGTTCAAGGAGCAATCAATTTTGTACAATGTAAGAGATTTTGAGGGTCTGCAAAGAGTATTAACAGTTAGTTAGCAGATAGTTAATAATCTTTGGAGGGTCCTGGAATTCAAATTAACTAAAACATATCGAATTTTAATACATTTGCAATTTCTTACAAAATAGAACCACTTTAATACAATATTTAAATTTCTTTAATAAACATGCAGATTTTAGTTTTAGTTCAAGGACCAATACATTTTGTACAATAAGTTAAGTGAAGCAAAATGAATTTTCAGAGGACATTTTTCATTTTTGCTATAAAATACAGCACCTTTAGTACGATACCTCAATTATAGCCCTATTTACCATACTCAAATTCTTTATTTATTTGCCACATTGTTAAAATCGATAGTGTTGAAAATTTCTAGGCCGGAACAGCTCCAGCGGCCGTTGACGAAGAAGGTCGTGACATCAACCCTCACATTCCACAGTACATTTCTGACGCTCCATGGTACTACAACACTCGTGGGCCAACACTAAAGCATCAGAGACAACAACCTGAGGAGAAAAAAGTTTATTCAAGTCTTAACGAATGGTACACACGAGGAGTTGACAGTGTAAGTCCACAATTTTATTCAACACAAGCATTTTTGAATTTTAAATTACAATTAATAAAAATTATAATTACCCATTGTTTTTATTTTAGTCAAAAGTTGCGACCAAGTTCCGAAAAGGTGCTTGTGAGAACTGTGGTGCGATGACTCACAAACGGAAGGATTGTATGGAAAGACCAAGAAAAATCGGCGCAAAATATTCTGCTTCTGACATTGCCCCTGATGAACCAGCCCAACCGAAATTAGACCTAGATTTTGATGGGAAAAGGGATCGATGGAATGGTTATGATCCAAATGACTATGTGGCTGTTGTGGATGAATTCCAAAAGGTATTTAATTAATTATGAACAAACTTTTTTAAAAATAAGGTTGTTTCGTTATTTTTCTTATTGAATATTTGATGAACATGAAATTAAATTGAAATTTTAGGTTGAGGAAGCGAAACGTCACTTGAAGGCGTTCAAACTCCAGTCCGGGTCTGGAATTGATCTCCCAGATAATATGGTGATGGACGTGGAAGGTCCTGAAGATGACGAAGACAAATATGTGGACGATGTTGACATGCCTGGAACTAAAGTTGACTCTAAGCAGAGAATCACAGTCAGAAATCTTCGTATTCGTGAAGACACTGCAAAATATTTGAGGAATTTAGACCCAAATTCTGCATATTATGACCCGAAAACGAGAGCTATGCGAGACAATCCTTACAAAGACCTTAAAAAGGATCCCGAGGAGTAAGTGATGACTTTTTCATAATTTTTAAACTTTCCATGAAGAAATAATGTTGAAAAATTATTTTTTTAATAAATAATTATTTTAATTTTGCATAGTGTGCATTATGCTGGAGAAAATTTTGTGAGATATACGGGAGATACGAATAAACATGCTGCAGCTCAATTATTTGCTTGGGATGCTGTTGGAAAAGGAGTTGATGTTCATTTATTAGCCGAACCAACGAAATTAGAAGTTTTACAAAAAGCATTTGAAAAGAAGAAGGATGAGTTCAAAGAGTCACTCACGGATGATATTATCAAGAAATATGGTGGAGAGGCTCATCTAGCTGCTCCTCCAAAAGCTCTTCTTCTTGCACAAACTGAGGATTACGTCGAATACTCTCGAGTTGGGAAAATCATTAAGGTAAGTCCAAAATTTAATACCAGTTGTCAATTTTATATTTATTACCTATTATACCTATGTATTTTTGATATTAATATTAATATATCTGTTTTTTCTTCAGGGAGGAGAAAAATCGGTTGTTCGCTCCAAATACGACGAAGATATTCATCCGAATAATCATAGTTCAATTTACGGTTCTTACTGGCGGGACGGACAATGGGGTTACCATTGTTGTCATTCACTTATCCAGGTACGTCTTACATTTACCAGACTTGGGTCAATTACTTTAAAAGTGTAATTAATTACAATTTACACCCTCATATATGATTGTAATTTATTATAATTACAAATACATGGAGAAATTTTGAAAGTAACTAACTACAATTACAATTACGTGGACAAAAATGGAAAAGTAATTAATTTCAATTACAATTACGTAATTGTAATTGAAAATGCAATTACAATTACAAATTTCAATTCAAATTACTTTCTGGAAATGATGATTTTGAGTGCTAACATCATAGTTACATCTTTGTATTTGATGGTCAACATTTTAAGTAATTGCAAAAGTAATTGAGAAAAATATAAATTCAGTTACAAATTACAATTACAATTACACTTAATTTCTAAAGTATTTAATTACAATTACGTAATTATATTTTGTAATTGAAATTACAATTAACAATGTAATTGACCCAAGTCTGACATTCACATTAAAATCTGCCAGAATGATAATTAAAATTTTCGTAATTTCTACTTTGCAGAACTCGTACTGTGCTGGTGTGACGGGTCGTGCGGTGAATGACAACACAGCTCTGACGGACATTGTCCATGAAAAAGAAGCTTTTGCTGAAGCATGTCGTAAAGAATTAGCTCCAAAAACATTGGTTGAAATCCATCAAGAGAATTTGGCCAAAGCAGCAGCTGTTGAATTGGAAAAGAAAAATCTGAAGAAAAATCAAAAGAAGAAATTGAGAAGAAAGGAGAAAAGGAAGGCAAGGAAGGCGGCAGAGAGTAAGAAAAAAGCAGCGACTTCCTCCACATCCTCGTCATCTGAATCGAGTTCCAGTTCAAGTTCCTCAGACGATTCTTCGGATGAGGATGAAGAGATCAAGAAAAAGAAGGAGTTGAAGAAAGCTCTGGCGGCTGAAGAGAAAAGACAAGCTGAGGCAGAGTTAATGTTGGATGATAGGAAACGTGGTTATCATTCACGTTATGAAGAAAAAGCTGTGACAGAAGCAGAACTTGAAGCTTATCATATGAAGAGGAAGAGAGACGAAGACCCTATGCTTCAATTCTTGACAAAACCAAAAAAATCTAAAAAATAATACGAAATGTAAGAAAATCCACCGTGTTCCAGCCTCTACTTCACAATTATGTAAAATCTGCGACCTATGAACTTGACTTGTGTATTGAATTAAATTTTATTGTTTTTTACTTTGTTTTTGCCTGCTTTAATTTTTCTTAATGATTTTCATGGTAATAAGTTTTTTTTTTAAATTTTAGTAATTTGTGAATAGGGAATTTTATATATTTTTTGCAAGGTTTGAAACTTTGCAATAGAATCTTATTAAACTTTCTTGAAAAACTGAAAATATAACGAAACCCAGCACCTGAATGAAATTAAAATAGTGAATTAGTAAATGAGTACAGTTCCGTTTCCGTATGAGACTACAGTCACGTTATAATCATATCTCATGAGTTTCACATGCGAAAAGTGTTCCTTGTCAAAGTCAACTCTAATCAATGCGCCCTCGTGAATGTCAGAGAATTTGAAAAGCAAGGATTACGTAGGTAGTTAATCTTGGAAAAGTCTTGAATGTTTCCATTGCATGGGTTCGGAATTTTTAGGATTTTTATCTCCAATCGTTTTATTAGACTCTGAACGAGTGAATTTTGCCCTTCTGATACAAGAAAAGTTAAACAACAGTTTATAATTGTCCATCTTGCTCGCCAACGTTCGTTGCAGGTGATTCCAAGACTGCGTTTTTGGTGAAAAAAAGAAATTCTATCCCCACGGTCAGTGCTCGGTCCGGTCTTAAGTCCCAAAAATGTTGGGACCCGAACATATCACCTCATTTTGGCAAATCCATTATTGCACTATCACCACACTACACCCAAGTGAAATGCAAGTTTGGTCAGTTTTCATTATACTCTAATCGGAGTTTACGGTTTCTTTAATAAAGGAAAATCTATATGAAAATTCGGGTTAATTGAATTATTAAGTATCGCATTTTTGCTGTTATTTCCTTAGGTTAGAAGAATAAAAATATTATTTCTTTTTTTAAACGGTTTTTCTGCATGTCAAATAGTCGTGCTCGCTGGGGCTTTCGGAAATTGGAATTAACTTGGAGTTTAATTACTACAGACATAATGTGGAACTAGTAGGACTTTTAGTATTAAATATTATTAATGCGTACTAGATTTGCAAAGCATTTTCTGAGTTAATTGGCGAGAGTGCGGGTGGACGGAGCGAAATTGGGACGACGCGACGGAGTAAAGCGGACGGAAAATTCATCCGGACGTCGTACTTATTGCAAAGGCACTTTCAGTCAAAGTCTAACCTCTATGCTATGCATATGCAACCACACAAGCACACGTATGTACTGGGTGTTCACGAAAAGATGCACATTTGTTTGATCGACTTTTTAGCGTGACTACAACGATTTATGTTACAGTTAGGCTAGAATTTTTTGAGACCGTATTTTGTCAAAATAAGAATGAACACAATTTAATCCAATAATAATTTTGGATGGATTTTAGAATAACTCAAAAGCAAAAGTTTATAAAGTTTATAATAATTAGTTATTTGAATAATATATATTCACTTTAAGCTGGAAGAGTAAATGTTGATTTCTTTTCAGCTTGACTGCAACAAAAGTTCTTGCAACGACGCCAAAAAAAACCAGCAAACAAATGTGCGTATTTTCGTATACACCCTAAAAATGTGTCATTTTCATACCTTCCTTTAGGCAAAGTGACATAAAATATTTGCGCTTCGTAATCCATGGATTACTTATAACATGCGGTTGAATAAATTTAAATATTAACTAATTATAAGTAAGTCGGCATAAAAAAACGATTTTTGAACAGTATTTTGACAGAAACGGGCCCAAAATAATTTTCCTTTTTGGAAAATCTGCCGCTTCTATCTTTTTTGTAATAATTTTATGCAATTTGAAATATGTATGACCGGTTGAGTCTAGTTAATTTTTCACAAAGTCAGATTTTTCTCTCCAAATGCCATGCCAGTGAAAAATAGACCTCCTCCAAGATCTTGAGAAAACAATTAATAAAACGACTGACATTACATTTTATTAATATTTTTTATTACAGTTTGGAAACGTTGGTGAAATCCAACCAAGAGCTGGGCAAGCATTGACAGAGTTCATAAGCACTTATCAGGCAAGTTAATTAATTTTCCTACACTGAACATTCCTTCCTGAAATTTTATTTACTGGGTGGATTTGAATGAATGGAATTGGAATTGCTTCTAGGATCTTAAACTTGTTGTAATTTGACTTGACTATTTTCTTTGCTTCTCTTGCATACGCTTCGTCTACCTTACAATAAATTACAATTAGCATTTAAGCAAAATACAATTTCATACTTTTTGGACATACATATAATTTTTTTTTTAAATCGATTTGATCATATCCTAATAGAACTTTGCTTGAATAATTAATTTTTGTCAAATATGTACATAAAACTAAGGAGCCAGCCGAAATTTTGGATACACGATACATTTAATTTAATTATTACAGTAGGATGCATTATCACGGCGCGAGCGAGTGCGGGAAAGAATTGTAGCGACAGTTGCAAGTGATTTAAGCAGTAACCACACATTTTGACGATTTTTTTTATATTTCACTAGCCGCCCAACATTTGGAATGAAGAAACTCCGCTCCCTTCCAAGAATTTCTATTGCCTCAATGGACGACTGCGAGATTTCGAATCCTATGATTAAAAAAATTAAAAATAAAATTAAAAAATTAAAATTAAAACCGAAAAATTAAAAAAAAATTGTTCGACTTTTACCGATTTTATTCGGATGGTGTTCCGATGATCTTGAGTAACATGGCGCAATAATCACCGGACGTGTCTCCGCCTACAGCCTCCGCAAGTGTCTGCTCATATTTTATGGCGTAATACTCTGCAATGTCCTCCAAGTCTATCTGTTTTTGTTAAAAATCAATGAAGGTTTACAATTTTTA
Source organism: Protaphorura glebata (assembly GCA_034694305.1). NCBI lineage: Eukaryota > Metazoa > Arthropoda > Collembola > Poduromorpha > Onychiuridae > Protaphorura > Protaphorura glebata. The sequence goes on from JAQFYE010006370.1 coordinate 8,667, forward strand.
CAAAATATTCATAACGCTTTTTTTTAGTTAGAGTGGAATTTATGAATTTTACCTCAGATCTGGTCACCAGGAGTTGAATCAAAGCGTCGTCATCAGTTCCTGCGCCTTTCAAAGCATCACGGAGTCTTTCCGCATTGTAGACAACAATGTTACGAGTCGCTTTTACTGAAATAAGAAGAGTCAAAGGTCAGGTCACGGAATGTTTTAAAGATTTCGAACACGCAATATTTAACACGGTAGAACTGTTCGCTCAATTTCCATGAATAATTTTGCTAACATTTACTTTGGGCACAAACCATATATGGAAAAATGTACGCCGTTGGAACTCCATCGATTTCGGATATGTTGTAGCCCTTGTGATCCTGCACAACTTTTGTGAAGGTTCTACCCCCAAAAGTTTAACTAACCGTTTGGCCGCTAGAAATACACAGGTGAGCATGTACGATGCCGTAGAGTGACTTCCACTTTCCCTTTCACTGATACTCCATCGCACATGCCCACCTGTGTATTTCTAGCGGTGAGACGGTTATACTTTTGGGGGTAGAGCCTTCATAAAAGTTGTTCAGGATCGCAAGAGCTACACAACATATCAAAAATCGATGAAATTCCGACGACGTATGTTTTCCCTTAAGGTTTTGTGCCTCCTGCTTTGAAATGAATAGAAATAAAGACTTACTCAGCGCAAGATACGCAGTCTTCAAAGATCCGGAGAATTCTGACTCAATTGCATCTTCAATTGCTGCTCCATCCGCTAAATCTGAGTAAGCATCGAAAACCTCCCTCAAGTGCTTTGGACTACGTAGATTAAATATGGAATTGAAAACTTCTTCCCGTGTTCCCAGTGTCCCTTCACCCGACTCAAATAAATCCTAGAAACAGAAATAGGACATGAACATGAATATTTTAAAACCATTCATTGAATCAATACCACAAAGCAACTGCGAGTATTGAACTTGACTTTATTATTAGGCTAACTCTCAAGGCTATATGAGCCATTAAGCCATCCAACCGTCGATTCTGTCATATTTTATTCAACCTTCACCTGTCCATGGACTATTTCTACATTTCTAAAGAGTGTTCCATAAATCTCTTCCCTATTTTGCTGGGAACATCCCAAAATATTTCTTTGGTCAACAGTTTATGAACCGCCATGCATTTGAGAGAATCGAAGAAAGGAGGAATTATTTCACGGTCGATTTTTTATCCTGTGTATTCACCTTCGACCTTCTATTTTGGTTGTTTTAATATCCAGTGAACCTTGTTTGTTGTTTTTACTCACAAATGTTGATTCACAAAATATTTATACGTTCGGACAAATAATAATACAGTCTAATGTCAACATAAGACAAATTCTTGTTAACATTTCCTGACATTTGACAATATCATCACGGGTCAAGTCATTGATATTGGTTTCCAATATACCAAGCCCCCGTAAAATATTTTAGAAGTAAATCGATTGCAAATAAGAGTCGCGAGGAAATTAAATTTTCGATCCGTCCTTGACGCGCCCCCACACGTACACAGCGTTATTAAAATATAAAGGTTAAAAAATACCTATCGACGTATGAGTTTTTTAATTTTGTTTTTGTTTTCGGGTTCAATTCAAACTTTATTTACCGTGTATTGGTGTATTTTTTTTTCAACACAAAAGTAAATTGAATTTATTCTGTCACCGTCTTCCAATTTACAAAGATTGCCCAGAGGACACAGGATACAAATTATCATTTGCTCAACTAATGTTTATAATTTTTAATGCATTACCCAGAGTACTAGATAGAAATTATTATTTCCTATATTTCTTTCAATTGAAACATACAAGTATGTGTAGCACATTGGTGCCAACACCCACGCACGTTCGTAAAAAATAAATCGCCTTTTGATCGCAGATCTCATCATAATTTACAGCGATAATAAATACTCAATTTAAATAATTTCACTTGTCTAATTACATAATTTGGTTTCTCCTGGTTAGTGTATTATTCGTTTATTTCCTGAATCGAAGTCTTCGTACTGTTTTGAAATGACCAGTTTTCTCACTTCCGTATCAAAAACAGCATTGCTTTTTATTTGTTTGATCTTTGAATCTAATAAGTGATTCCATGTAATGATCATCTGAAAAAAAAATGCGTCTTGAGCAAAACTGGTTTTGAAACATGGTGTTACAATATCGTGGCTGGCTTTAGAAGCTCTTTCCGTCTCGGGTCTCTT
>JAQFYE010006371.1:0-10873 GCA_034694305.1 Protaphorura glebata
GTGTTGTACACTCATCCCCTTTAATATTAAGTCCTATAAATAAAGGGCTCTTTAGCCCATTTCATGGTGTTCAAGCTCGTCTCTTGGTCATCCTTTATTCCGGATCCGTGAGGGAATCCTTGTCCGGATCCCAGCTCACAGTATTGCCATAATTAATTAATTTCATTGCCTTTGTCAAAGTTATAAGTTTTCTTACATTCGCTTCATATTTTGATATCACTGCAACTTCTCATTCCAGCTAGCACATCTGTAATAAAGTAGTCACTTCACTTTTTATTCTGGCTAGCACGTATGTAATAAACTAATCATTAAATAAATTGGCATTCTATTCTGAGAAAAAAGACGTTTGGAATTTATTTTCAGTAAATTTCATTCATTTCGGTGTTCTGGTAAAAGTCGAAACGGGTTCGCTTGAGAATTCAAGTTTAGCGGAAACCTCAGTCAAGATCAAATCGACGAAATAATTCCTTGCGAGAAAATAAAAATATTTCAATAGGAGCTTTCGCCCTTTAGTTACAATATTATATTTGTGTCAAGAGTAATATTATGAATAATTTCTAAGCAGGCAAAAATATTTATTTTTCGGATTATACTATACTACAAGAAAGATTCGGACCTCGTGGAAGCACATGATTAGCCTTGACTTACGACATAAACGTCAGGAATCTTGTGTAGCCCCTCACTCCTGTCATTTTCTGAGAAAATATTCCTCTAACAAGTATGAATATCTGAGCAAGAAATTCAATTCCGGTTTAATTGGTCAAAATATTGCTCTCGATGTGACTAAATCTTTTAAATAAAGGGAGAAAACTCCTATTGAAATATTCAAATGTTCTAGCAAGGAAAGTATTTATTTAATGGATTTGATTTGAATATTTTTCCTTGCATGTCGTTCCCACTAAACTTGAATTGTCGAGTGGACCCTTTCCGATTTTACCGGCTCATGGAATCGAAATCCGAAGATTATGATGTCTCCAACTAAAATTAAATATAACTCTGTACTTACTTTTTCGATTTAAATTGGGGTGGGCGCAAATTGAAGCTATCGAACAATAGAAATTAATAAAATTTACTCACAATCCGTTCTTGCAGTGGGGTACCTTCCAGGGGCGCGGAAACACTTTTGTGGATTTTCTAACATAGGAGGTAACGGGGCTAAAAATGCCCAAAAATTAGACAAATTCACGTTCGGTATAACAACGATTGTTTATATTCAACAAATTTGCACTTCCGCCAAAATCGGTTCAGTAGTGTCTCATGTCACCCGAATTTATTTTATAACTTATTGAATATGAGACGAATGGTCGAATTGTACATGGCAGTTCAGGAGGTCATTCAACCCTAGCGAAATGATTTCAATCAAGTTCACTGCCAAGACAGTCGTTTTGTACATGCGCTTTGCAAAATTGACGGATTAAATTTTGGTTCGATTCATTCCATCATTTTCCTTTGAGTTGTTATTCCATTATTCCGTTGAATAGAACAATTTTTCCTTCGTTCGTTAATTTTTAATATTATTTACCTGAAATGGCCCCTGTAGTTTTCGGTGCCCTTCAAAAGGCTTTCATAATTAGTCAGTATATTGAAGCCCAAGATTTGAGAGAAGTCGGGCGTCGCTATGCGGCGAGGTTTAAATGCTTGGGACCGAACCACAAAACTATTTGGAGAATTGTCGACCGATTTGAACAGGAAGGGAGAATTGAGTACAAAAAATCAACAGGTCGACCCAGGACAGTTCGGAATGTACCTAACCAACATGTAAGTTACTTAATGATTCAATTCGCGAAAGTGGAATACAAGAAAGACACGCTCAGACAATTTCCATATTTTCAACCTTTCAGAAGGTGGCAATGGAGATTGTTGTATCACCAAAGAAGTCGGTTCGAAAATTGGCACTTCAAACTGGTCTCTCCACATCCAACGGATTTCGTCCAGAAACTTTCGTACGACGATAAAATTAAAAGAGTGGCTTTCTCCTTGGAAATCCTGGAGCGGCTGGAATGGGACCCCAGTATGATGGATTCAGTACTTTGGACCGATGAGGCGACGTTCAAGCTCAATGGCCACAGAAGGGATTCCATTTACTACGCTTACGAAAATCAACACATGCAAATTGAAGTGAATCAGAAGTCTCCAGGGATTAGTGTATGGATCGGAATTCACCCCGGAGGGTTAGTAGGTCTATTCTTTTTCCCACAAAATGTCACCGCGAATAGCTACATGTACATGCTTCAAAATGAGATTGTTCCTGCCATTCTGCAACTACCATTTTGCGATGAAATTATTTGGGTTCAAGATGGGGCCCCACCGCATTGGGCAATCCGTGTCAGGGATTTTTTGGACCAAACATTCGGGTCGAATTGGATCGGAAGATCAGGTCAGACCGAATGGCCACCGCGCAGTCCGGACCTCAATCCTTGCAATTTTTTTGTGGATACCTCAAGGATTTAGTTTATGATCCCATGCCGAATACTTTGCAGGACCTAGAAACACAAATAATTGCCAGCTGTCGATTGATTAACGCACAAATGTGCAGCAATGCATACTTTTTGGTGGAGGAACGTCTAAATCTCTGTATTGGGAAACAGGGAGGTCAAAGCCCGTCAAGTCGGTACTGAGTCAATCAAAAATCTGATAATTAGCGTATCGTGTTCTGTAGTTCGATGTTTGTTGTTGTTCCTAAATCTGATAATCAGCGTGCCATGTTCTATAGTTCGATGTTTGTTATTGTTCCTAAATCTGATAATAATTATGTCATGTTCTGTAGTTCGATGTTAAGAGTTATTTGTAGTTTAAGCCTGGAACGAATAAATTAAAATAATTGATTGATGAGACACTGCCAGAACTCATTTTGGCGGAAGTGCAAATTTGTCGAATTTAAACAATCGTTGTTATACCGAACGTCAATTTGTCTAATTTTTGGACATTTTTAGCCCCGTTACCTCCTATGTTAGAAAATCCACAAAAGTGTTTCGGCGCCCCTGGAAGGTGAAGGTACCCCACTGAAAGAACGGATTGTGAGTAAATTTTATTAATTTCTATTGTTCGTTAGCTTCAATTTGCGCCCACCCGAATTTAAATAGAAACAGTAAGTACAGAGTTATATTTAATTTTAGTTGGAGACATCATTCTGGTATACCCTGTACATTCGATCGTGTCGGCTCGTTCGATTTGAAGTTGGAAGTTTTGGATATTTTAAGAAACAAGGAAGTTTGACCGTCACCATCAAAATTGCCTGTTATACGAATAAATTACTCATTATGACAAGGACAAAGTAAAAAATCTGATATTCAATCTAGGGATGAAGGCCGGAGGCCGGAGTACTTTGAGAACTTTCGTATAGTTATTTCTATTGCCATAACTAATTTTATTATACAGGGCGTCCCGAAAGAATACACCCAGTTTCAAAAATTCGTAGTTTGCAAACTATCAATTGGATTTTCGAAAAAAAATTGAAATTTTGAAATGACTTGATTTTTTACAATTTCGACATTTCGCGATTTGTGAAAGGCATTCTCGCTATAACGGCCGCTCTTAATTTTGCACTTCCACGCGTTATTCGCATGCGAAATCTCGAGGGTTTGAAACCGAATTCCACGCACCAGCTCATCCATATTTATTTTCATGTTTCAAAATTTATTTTCAAAATTCCAAAAATAATTTTGGAAATTTTAAAAATAATTTCCAAGATTTCAAAAATAATTTCTGAATTTAAAAAATATCGGAAAGGAGATGGGGGCGGAAGTATGGGAAATGATTCTCTGTTCGATTTGACTGAAACTCGGTATACCGATTCTCCTTGAGTTCCTGAGCAATGTTTAAATGGACACCGAGGGGGATAGAGGTCAACTGTGACCACCAGGGGTCACCAATGTTAGGAGATTGGGGAACTTCAGAATGTCAAAATTGACCTCTACAAAAGTTGTAACGCATCGAGACAAGCATCTTTCTCCTTTACCGTTTTTCTTTGTGGTCACAATTAGATGCCACAGGTCAGGTTAAATGTTGAGGTCATGCAATGTTTTGTTTTCTTACATGCACTTTACATCTGCCCATCACTTCGCTTTTTATTCTGGCTAGCACGTATGTAATAAACTAATCATAAAATAAATCGGCATCTATTCAGAGAACAAAGACGTTTGGAATTTATTTTTGGTAAAGTTCATTCATTTCGTTGTTCTGGTGAATGTTGAAACGGGTACCTGCGGTTGAGAATTCGATCTTTTGTAGCCACTCGCCACTCACTCCTGTCGCCTCAGAAAAACAACGCTCATCAATGATGAATTTTTAATAATGTCTGAGTAAAAAAATAAATTCCTGTTAAATTATTCATAATACATATTACTCTCGACATGGAAATAGGCGATTCAATATATCGTAAATAAAGGCAGAAAGATTTATCAAAATAAACTCAAGTTGAATTGATAGCGAAATGTAAAGTCCTTGTAAGAAAACATTTATTTTTAGCAAAGATAAAATAATTAATTATTGATGGCATACTTATACAAAAGTTGTCAAAATACTCCGTCTTTCATCCTTAGTATGAATGTTAGATATTTTACTTTGCCCTTGTCATAATGAGAAGTTTCCAAAATTATCAATTGAATTTTGACATCTACAGGTTTTCGAATATTTTTCAAACATAAAATGTGTTATTTTTAAATTTTGAATAAAAAAATTATTTGGAAAATTTTGGAAAAAAAAATTAAAAAAAAAAAATTAAAATGTGGAATAATTATTCAAAATGTTGTGTAGAATGAAATTTTGTCCAAAATTTTGGCGAAAAAATTATTCCGGGGTTGGATCGAGGTTCCCGATTACACATGTCAAAATTCTCTCGTGCCAACCCAGCAAAATCAGTTTTTTAAGCTAATTGGTCACGTTGCCTCTAGTTAGTGACAGGTCATGTCAAGATGAGATACCTATCCTTTTTTAAATACCAGCGGCTATACAGGAAACCAAACCTCATACGAATCCGATAACGGGTTATCCGGCAACACCCATTCAAAGTGGGGCACTTACTTACGGGCCACCCTGTATATGAAATTTGGTCCGGGATTTGATTTTGGTCTAGGAATTTATGTTGGCCAGGGATTTGATCTTCGCCTAGGAATTGGTTTTGGCCTAGGATTTAATCTTCGCCTAGGAATTGGTTTTGGCCTAGGATTTAATCTTCGCCTAGGAATTGGTTTTGGCCTAGGATTTAATTTTTATAGCGCCCCTCAAAGTTTGATTTTAAAAAAAATGTTTAAAATATTTTAGAAAAAGTGCAAAGATGACAATATATTTAGTGCTTAGTTTATTACAGATGTGCCGTTTAGAATAAAAACTTGAAATTGAAGTGATATCAAAATATAGGTGCATATACGTTGTTCTTCTTTAGCCTAATGAATTTAAGATTTTCTACTTTACCCTTGTCATAATAAGCAACTTATTCGTATAATAGACAATTTTGCTGATGATCATCAAGCATCCTTGTTTCTTAAAATATCCGAAATTTCCGACTTCAATTCGAACTGGTCGATACGATCCAATGTATTTCTTCAGTATTTTTCTGCTATCTCCAGTAATCTTCAGATTTCGATTCCATGACCCCAATAACTTTTGTGCGTTCTCATTAAATTCACCGAATTTTGTGCTTTGGGCAATGAGATAAACGACACCGATGAATGCATTCGCGATCAGAGCAAAGTTTCCAATCCTAGGGGTTATCGCATGGAATTTCACAATTCCAAAGATAGATGCGACGGTGAAGCCCATCATGACATTATTTAAAATCGGGAATAAGTAATCCCGGGTTAGTTCCATAAACCCAGTTGCAAGGACCTGGATACATCGGTATGTACGGAGCATTTGGCCGGGTTGTCGAAATTCATCCTTTGTAAACAGACTCGGTCGATTAGCTCTAGGATATTATACAAATATTTAAAATGAGTAGATCATAATATTAAGATATGTAAAAACTCATACATGGGTGAGTATTTCTCAGTGTTCGATCGGGTGCGCACCTATACTTCAGATTCTCACGAGAAATTTAGAGGAAATCAAGAAAATTATGGGGACCACAGATATGAAATTTTTGTTGTAAATTTTCAGAAACAAGGCCTACAATAAAATCTTAAAGTTTGCTTTAAAAAGACTTCTTTATAACGTACTTTCTGGAAAAGACGCAATAAAATACTAATTAATACGTTTCTTTTCGTTAAGTAACGATTGTTAAAGTTACGGAACAACATATATAAAATTGAAATTAATTTGCATAATAAAAAAGTTGTGCCCCGCCCCCTCGAAATTCAAAATATTTAATATTTTTGAAATTTCTGGTCAAGCCCCCCCCCCACTCTAGATAATGCCAAAATTCATGGGCTCCTACGGAGGCTGCGCTCAGTTTCTCGGGGAACTTAATTCGGAGATTACCTTGAGTGGCGGGGGCTAAACCAGAGCTATAATAAGATGACATACAATCAAAGATTTTTTCAAAATTTTTGGCCGAGGTTGCCAAATGAACTAGCGATAATCTTGATAATATAAAATGGCCGTCAACTAAAGTGCGTACCGGCCGAAATATGGGCTATTGGTTCAATATTTTGATATGTGGTACATGATGTGATATTGACCATGTTTAGTTTAGTATTTGTCACATTGTAGCGCTACCATATAGTGACCCTTCAAGGGTACAAGGTAGGTCATATGGGTAACAGGGTGAATAAGGCCTACCTAGTACCCTCGAAGGGTCACTGGGTGGTACCAATACAGACTGGCCAATATTAAACATGCGCAGTACCACGTGATGTACTATCCCTCAAGAAATTGGACCAATTGGTTCATATCACACTGTTACCCATATGACCTACCTTGCACGGCAACCATGTGCCGCGTAACTGCGATACCGGGGCTAGGAGACACGTCCATCCTTGGCTCTCGACTCTCGGATCAAAATCATCAAATCGAACACATTGAGAAATACTCACCCACATATACGTATTTGAATATATTTTAGCCTAGGATTTGAGTTTCGTCTAAGAATTGATTCATGGCTAGGAATTAATTTTGGCTTAGGATTTGATTTTGGTCTAGAAATTGACTCTTGTCTTAATTTCGGCCTAGGATTTGATCTTGGTCTAGAAATTGGGCTTGTCCTAGGATTTGATGTTGGCCTAGTACCGTAAATTACCGAACAGTAACCCGGGTTAGTATTTGTTCAGACAGGGTCGGAGGTCACAGACTTTCACCACTTTCTCCATAAGAGTACATGGAGAAATGTGGAGAAAGACCCGGTTAGTATTCGGGACCGGTTACTGTTCGGTAATTTACGGTATATGATCTTGGCCTAGGAATTGGTTTTGGTCTAGGAGTTGACTGGTTAGAAATGGATTTTGGCACAGGAATTGATTCTTGCCCCGGAATTGATTATTGTTGATGAATTGATTTGGCCCAGGAAATTGATTTTTGCCTAGGAATTGGTTTGTGCCTAGGAATTGCTCTAGTAATTGATTTTGACCTAGGAACTGATTTTGGCCTTGTATTGTATATGGATACAGTTCGTTGGAATTAGCTTATCACCATTTCCAAGGATATATAGATACGAGCTTAGTTCCGGCCGATCTCCATATACAAAGGGAGAAATCTGAGACATGTCCTCCCCACGGGTTATAAGGCTCGGTAGATTGTTACATGTGGAGATAGGAGAAAACGACGAGAAAATTTCTTTAGTTTTGACTACTGTTTACAAATATTTCGGCAATGAACTTATTACAAAATTGTTGCAAATTAAATTTTCTCCAACTTTCTCGCTGGTAGACCACACAAATATTCAAAGGATCTCGACGCATTTTTATCAGAAGCAGTTCGGTAATGCCAAGTGTACACAATGATCTTCCGGACTGACGTCATGCGCGATACATATAGCACTGGGGAGTTTGCCCCACGAGAGTTTTACCGCATCGGCCGGACCTAAGTGCCAATCTTATATATATCCCTGATCATTTCAATTACCTGAGTTCAGTTGTAAGAAACGCAGTGGAATAAGGCATTGGGACTACTTTAGCAAAAATGAAAAGCGGTCCAGCCCAAGCCAAGGCCACAATCCAAATATGAGGAATGACGAACAGACACAAATAAGGCACGGTGTGATACTCGGAAGAGAAATAGGAACTTATGAAAATTAATAATATTTGGGTATGTAAAATTAAAAACTTGGAGCATGACTGGTTGTGTGAGAGCCAGTACCAATAAAGTTGAGACTAAATCTTCACATCCAATCTTCCATTCAGGAGAATTCGATTTTTTGAATTTGCCTAAAATACAAATCAGAGTTTCAACGTACGGCTAAAAATATACTATAATTCCAACTATACAAAAGCTTTTGATTTTTTCCATACGTTTGAGATCCAGGACATATAGCGTGAATTGGTTGGCCAAAATCAGTACGCGGTTAATGTTGCACAAGATGGTGGCTTGGAGTACAAAATTGATCCCAAATCCGATGAAATAACAATAATGAGCCAAGAGAACAATTAAATTTGCCCCTAACAATATTTCGTAAATGAAGGAGAAAAAGAGATGGATTTGATAAAGGGTAAAAACTCCAACAATCAAATACCAGGACAATTTGGATTTAGAATGACAAAATTTTTCTCCATCCCAATAATATCGGAACTGCACTTAGGAAATGCGCATAGTTCGTAGCGAACGTCATAATTCGGTAAGTGGTTTTGCTGAGCATGGTTGCTGAAACTTTTAATTTCTTGAATTTAGTTATTGTACCCAACTGTTTTCGCTATGGAACTTTATGACAAAATTCTCTGACTGACTCTGACTCTGATTATTTTTAAACGTCTTCCCTTCCAGATACCTCGATTGAAAGTGCTTACACAGTAAATTGTCAAGGGTGTCAGCTCGGGATTTGAATATTTCAGTTTAAAAAAATCAATTCCGACTTAACTATTCGTAGAACTGGAAACAGAATCCTGGATTTCGAGTGCTTTTCAAGGAAATTGTCAAACTCGTCAATATTCTCTTTCGTCAAACTCATGGGAAGCGAAATACTTCAGTTTAAAAAATTTGATTTCTAATAAATCATTTGCAAATGCACGAGGTCTTACAATTCATCCTCCTTGGCTTTTCTGGGTTGTGCAAACACTACTCGAATTAAATTCTCTTATATTTATTAACATTTGCTACAGTGACTTACAAGGAATTGCCACGACGTGTATACCAGGATAAAGTATTTTCGTGTAAAAATCTAGGAAAATTTTGAGAAAAAGAATCCTGAGGTTGATTTTATTTTTTTCAAAATAAAATCGTGTGGTGAAACGCATGCTGTTTCCGGCGTTTTTCATTTCGCGTCAATGCTGAGACATGCCCGTTAGATGCATTATAGAAAATTTTGAAAAAATTCAGAACAATTTTTTTCGTCAGGATTTTGTGTTTCCTTAAGTTCTTTGATATGTCTAATCAGAATCTTGAAAAAACGAATAAAAATCATTCTATAATGCAGCTATCGGGCATGTCTCAACATTGACGCGAAACGAAAATCGCCGGAAACAGCATGCGTTTCAACACACGATTTCATTTATTTTAAAGGGATCATCAGGATTTCTTCTCTAAATTTTCGAAGATAGGCTAAAAAAAAGTACTTCCTTTTAACACGAAAATATTTTAGGTCTCAACTCAGAGGATGCCAATTTACTAAGAAAAATGGGTGTCGGGTCAAGGTCCTGGTATACAGGTCATGGCTATCACTTGTTAGACTTGGATTTTGAAATATTGATTCGTAGGCTTGAATCCTTTTTCGTTTCTAACCTTTGGCACTGTCCCAATCGGACACAGTGAAATAAAGGTTTATTGCTTAAATGTGCACTTTACATATTTTATTCCTCAGCTTCCTGTTCCACAATGCAGCTAGATTATTTTTAATGGACAACTCGTTAACCATATTGTAATTCTATTCTGTGTAAGAACACAGACGTTTGAAAAGAAATTCGGTGAATGGACACCACAATTGATGAACTTCACCGAAAAAAATTCCTAACATCTTTGTTCTCAGAATAACATGACAATATATTTAATGCTTAATTCATTAACAGATGTGTCGATTAGAATAAAAAGTTGAAGTCGGAGTTATATCAAAATGTTGGTGTATATACGATGTTCGTCCTTACAAGGGAACCTTTCCATTTGATCATCGATTTTCGACCTCAAATTTTTTTTGCAAGTTTATTCACTTATAAAAACACAGTGTGTGAAATATCTTGTGATGCTTTTGCCATTAAACGTTCTGAATGACCTCCTCAGGTCAAGGTGTAATGTACATAGATGGGAATCTTATGAACCATTTTCGCATAAGGCCTCAATTGTGTGTGCGGTAAAAATAAGGCCTTTTACGGAAAGGGTTTCTCAAATTCCTACCTATATTACATTACATCTTGACCTCTGGAGATCACCCAAAGCGTTTAGCGGCAAAACTAGCACGATATTTCACCCACTGTGTTAGCATAAGTGAATGAACTTGTAGGAAAATTTTCAGGTTGACATTCGATGATCACTTGGAAAGGTTCCCTTGTTAGCCTAACGGATTTAAGATTTTCTACTTTGCCCTCGTCATAATGAGTAATTTATTCGTATAATAGACAATTCTGTTGATGACCATCAAGCACCCTTGCTTCTTAAAATATCCAAAACTTCCAACTTCAATTCGAACTGGTCGACACGATGCAATGTACTTCCACAGCATTTTTCTATCGTCGCCAGTAATCTTCGAATTTTGATTCCATGTGCCCAATAACTTTTTTGAGTTCTCATTGAATTCACCGAATTTGATGCTTTGGACAATGAGATAAACGCCACCGATGAATACATTTGCGATTGCAGC
>JAQFYE010006372.1:0-10873 GCA_034694305.1 Protaphorura glebata
GACCTGAGCGTCTTCCAGAGGTAACGGCATCCATTTTTGTTGAAACCCAATTAAGAACCCAGTTCCGAACCCGAACCGAACCAAACCCTGGTTTCAAAAAATTAAAAAACCGAACTGAAACCCAAACCATTCTATGTAGAAGAATGAAAACCAAACCGAAACCGAACCCTATCCACAAAACTTTTGGCAAAACCAAACCAAACCCGAACCCTGGCGAACCCATACAACACTACTTCACAGAATTAATTTTTGAGCCAATACTCTCTACACAGATATACCAGACGTAACATAGACATTCAGCCCGGCAGTCCTTGAAAAAGCAGCGTAAAAGTAAATAATTCGCATGCATTGTTGGATAGTCGTTGTAAGTTGAACCAAAAATTAAAAATCGGTCCGAAGGGCAGATATTTTTTTTACTGCAATATAGCGCAAAAAGTACATAATTCGGTCACAGTTACGAAATATACAACAAGACTTAGATATTTCGTCCAGTCTTTTGCATTTTTGCTTTAAAGTGGAGTACAAAAATGTCAATCGTCCCGAAGAACTGAATGGTTTCAACGTCCCTCGACAACATAAAGTTAAAAGTGGAAAATTCGCTAGGTTTTCTTTTGCATACTCACTGTAAGTTGGAGTATAGAATTGATAATCGGCCCGAAGGGTCGAGTTTTTTTGAATATTGCAATATATTTGGCCAAAATAAACTAAAAACCGGCTTCTCGGGACAGAATTTTTAAAACCGAGACGTTTTCGTGACGCTGGGACAGGCATTCAAAACTGGGACGATCAAGGAAAAACCGGAAAACCGGGACGTATGCTAAGCCTACACAGAAGCGGAAGTCCCCCGACCAATGGGAATATTCGTGGCGATACATCATGAGTCAGTTGGCCTTCGTGACGAAGGTCAACGAAGTGTTTGGAAAATTATGATATCATTCGCCGTCGCTCCTGGCTTGGGAAATTAGGGAACAGCTGGTCAGTCGATTCATTTGGTCGCAAATTACTTACTAACCTAAATCTTTTGATAACGAATAAAATTGAACCATTGAACTTACAATTGAACAGAATCATAGCTTTATTCTTGTGACAATGAGACCCTTATGAAACATTCGTGAGGGAGTCAGAGCGTGAAATATATGTATTTTGATTCATTAGTTAAACGAAATAACCATAAAGGAGAATGAAGGAAAGAGAATGAAGAAATATTCCCTATTCAATAAAATACTTCCTGTTTGGATACGAAGTGGTTGGAAAACGTAATTCCTTCCCAGCCTTCAGCCAAGTGGGGAGAATTGGAGAATTGAGTCTGTCAACAGTCAACAACCCACCATGTCCTTCTTGATCTGTTCCAAATTATCAAATTCCCGGAAATTGAAAACATCCACAGTTAGAAATTTATATGAGAAAATATTGACCTACCCGAGGGACCTGCCGTCACGTAGTTTTCCGACCTTTTGAAATTATTCAGAACGTTTTTGTATGTCCAACTGCTGTCATTCAAAATGTTGGCCCAATCATCATAGGTCAACGGACTCCCTCTGTTGTGAATCAGACCGTGATGAGAGGTAGATCCACCTAGCATTTTCCCAGCTGTTTTTGTAAGCACCTGAATCAAAATCATAATAAACCGTCGTAAGACGCAGTATTATAACTAGATAGATGGATAACTAAATGGTGACCTGGGTCGGTCACACTCACATTTTATTTCATTTATGCACGTTTCATGCCATTCCGAGCTACTTTGAAAATTTTATCTCTGATGACCTGGGTCGAGGTCACCCTCTGACACCCACTTTTGATTTTGTTTATGCACGTTTCATACCATTCTAAGCTACTTTAGAAATTTGACCTCTGGTGACCTGGGTCAGTGGTCACGTGGCGAGTTCATATTAACACTTGGTGATTCTTGTGACCTTGTCTACCTACCCTGTAAATTTCGTTGAAATCCGTCATATTTACTGCACGAAAAGTGTCGACGGAAGGACGGACGGACAACATATTCACATAATGTCTTTCTTACGCAACATATAATCAGGTAGTCTTTACGCCGGAAGGTAAGCCGTTGGATTCGTGGAATTTTCTATTGCGTTCTCGACAACTTTTGTCAAAGTCATACCCCAAGAAGTTTGGCCTTTTGGAGGCTAGAAACACATACACACAAATGAACTTTGAGACGCCCTGAATGTGTTACGAACTCCTATCCTATAATGGCATAAAGTGCATTTGGTAAACTATTTCTCGCCGTCAAACAGTTTCACGTTTCGGACTAGAACATGTCCGAACACGGACTAGAACACTCCCAAATTTGTGAAATTCAAGGTAACTGTCCGGTGAGACCGACACAAGCATAGACTCCAGATTTCTGGACGCTTAGTTTGCATAATCTGTCTCAAACCTCAACCAAGAATTCCGAGTTCAAGGTAACCACCCGATAAGAAAGACACAGCCAGCATTGACTGCTTAATCTTTTCCCACCCTACCTTATTTTCTTCTTCAAGGATTTCGAGTTCACTGCGAAGAAAATAAATGGCGCACACAAAAATGACTTTAGAACATCTGGGTTTCGGAGAAGCTCACCAGCTCATTCCGTGCACGCCCTATCACTCTCGCGTCTGCCGTCGAACTACTTTCATCTATTCGTACTTAAGTTTTCATGTTCAAAGTTAAAGACTTGTTAGACTGTGACTGGTTATGAATTCATGTTCTTTATGTGAGCATATGTTAAATTGAACATCTGTTCGGATTCTTACACCGTCATTTTGAAACGTAGTGTGTTCTAGAGGGATGGATGAATAGAAATAATTGATGTCCGGGTGTGTGACGACATCCTGGAAGAAAATTCGTGGCCTTGTGGCTGGGGGCGGAGTTCCACCTGCCTCCAAGAGAAGGACATCATGATTCACTGATAATCTATTCGCAAGAACACATCCCGCACCTCCACCTCCAACTGAATTCAAATTCATTTTTATTTATAATTTGAAATTGCTCAGAATTATCAATACTTTAATTTACCAATTACAAATTTATTACAGATGTTTTCTTCAAAATTTGACGGCATGGATCTAATCTTGTTTATTTCTGTATAACAAAATTCTTCAAGTGGAGTTGAGCTGAGTAGTGTCAAGTAAATCCTGTAGAAATTTTGCTGGAGAAATTATACAATTGTGCCGTAAGACACTGGTTGATTGTCTTACAAACTAAAAAGTAGTATAAGCACTAGTAGTAGAGAGAATGAGGTTCGTCAAACTCTGACAATGCGGAATAAATTGTGAGTTTTCAGTTTAACCAAACAATTGAGGTACTTGATGGAAACACAGAGAATAAAGATATCACAATTCAGGTTCTCCATTCAGTGAACTACAGCTGTCGAAGTTCATGAATTCATCAACGTAGTACGAGTAGTGTTAGTGAATTCGTTTCCGTTATATTATTATCGTGATCCCAAAATTCTGAAATTAATTCCTCGCATTCCCTTATATTCAGATTAGGAATGTACACCAAAGTTCATGAGACTCCACCCGTGGGTTCGACCATGATTACACTTTTCATTATAATTCTGACGTTTATTACGGAAATGTCGTACCTTGAGCAAAAATCGGTGATTGATTTTTTTTCAAATTAGGGAAATCTATAACCGAAACGCATAAAATTTTGCAAAATGTTTACGGGACTTGCGCTCTGTCGATTCAAAGTGTCGGAAAGTTTTGCGATTGTCAACAGTTAAATGGCCTCAAATAGAAAAAGCAGCGTAAGAGTTGAGTTAAAAAATTGGTATAGCAGACGCCGTGCCGCGTGGCGGATGGGTCCGGTAATCGTCAAAATTAAAATAGCCAAGACGGAGGCCATTTTAATTTTACTTACACTGAAACTTGATGTTAGAATGAAAATTGTGCTTTTGTTCCGAGATATGAGTTAAAAAATTATGGTGACACTGGAAATTGAAGTCTCCCGTATGTCGGACGATCAACGGACCAACCCGCCACGCGATACAGCGTCTGCTATACCAATTTTTAATGTGTCGCAGGTTTCGCCGCTTTCTCTATTTGAGGCCAACTAACTGTTGACATTCGCAAATAGATGGCAAATCCCAATTTTTAACCCAAGCACTAGGTTATTTCGGAGCCATTTTAATTTTACTTACACGGAAACTTGACGTTAGAATGGAAATTGTGCTTTTGTTTCAAAATGTGAGTTAAAAAATTATTCCACCGTTAAAGGTTTTTTGTGTTTGCCGTGGACGTGATTTGATGTTAAATAATAATTGCCAACTAGAGGTTGAATGACACCGTCGCGTTAATTTATATTTCGCCGGCGGCGGGACAATTATTCATTAGTCGTCGATCGGTGACGTCGGAATGATCTCATATCATTCCTTCATCAAAAATACGAAATTCTCTCGTGTATTAAGCTAGTAAATTCCGTAAGTTTAAGCTAAAATAAAATCTCGAATTTTTTCAATATCAATTGAATTGAACAAAAAGAAGAATCGGACTAATTTGTATTTAATACCGGGTCAACAAAATTGTTAATATTGGCGATTTCCGGACACATGTCTTAAGAACTATAATATAAATGTGATATTATTAACCTAAACCTGTCTTAAGTAGTAACACAAATTTTAGCAAATACCAGAGCGATCAAATGGATTAAATTATCAAAGCTGGTCGTTGTAAAAACATGTTCATTTTTGTTGTCGGCAATAGTATTTAATTTCTTGAGACTGTATCTACCAATACCTACGGCAAATGTTGTTATTCCTTGTGAAATTGTTCGTTCTGCGGCCAAACGTGTCTTCTCATGATTACGCGAATGTCCATCAGTGAAAACAACCATATATTCCGTGAAATACCATTGTTTGATTTTCCAAATTCAGACACGGCTCCATATATATATATATATCCGTTTTTTTGATTTTCAAAAATTTGCATGCTTGTCGTTTCGAAGTTTCAAAGTTCTGTTTTATTCAGATGTCTTGCCAGGTCAACAATTCATTAATACAATCAACGAACCGTCAGCGCTGCTCGTTCTCCTGGGTAAAAGCAATAAATTTTCTCATACTCTATACTTCGTAAAGAACCCAATGTCATGAGTTATGTTATGAGTGAGTAGGATAATTCGTTTCCAAATGCCAAGCGGACAAAGTGTGCAATCATTTTTTGGCCCACCCTGGATAACAAATAACATGATAACGCATGAAAGCTACCCCGAGTAATATGTTCGGTGTAACTTTTATAACCTATTTCATAGATAGGAGTTTGGATCATCAGTAAGAAATGATGAGTCTATTGGATCATCAGTTACAAATGATGAGTCTGTATCTCAACGCAGCCAGCCAGACTCACCTTACAAAAGTAAAGTGTAAGAACAGCAAAAAAGACTCCATCCCAAAGCCAAAGTCATTACTTACGTAAATGTACAAACAACTCTGTGAGACATGGATCACCCTTTACCCTAATTTAACTACGAAACACCCTTTTCCCAATCCCATGTGAGAGACACGACACCGCACCGTCACAAAAACACTCTATCTTCAACGCACGGACTACAATCTAGCACTTCTTCCCCGACTTCTTGCCGGCTCAGCGAAGAGGAAGGACCTGAAGACTCCGCCCTCCTGCACCATCTTGTACATATTCTCCAACGTGTTTCATTTGGTGTAATTTTGAATAAATAAATACAAAATCTTATTGTTAATTGGACTTGAGGTTCTTATTGTGTGTTCGGGCTTATTCCGGAGATTCCACGACCTAGGATCGGACAGGAGCACAGCATAAGGGTAAATAGTCCGTCAGTTCTTTGATTGTACGTCAGGGTCAGAAAAGTGGCTTCATAGTTCCACTGTGAAACCGGGTTAATTCAAACACGGAACAATGACCCCCTGAGGGGAGTCTAATTTTTTACAACTCCTTTTTCAATTCTTATGTCGCAAACACTCACCGTGTAATTAGCATAATAAATATGTTTTTATCCTTGTATTCTAAGCTTTATAAGTAATTAACCTTTATCCAATTCTGTATAAATAGTTTCCAAATGAGGAAATGTATTCAGTGTTAGATTAGTACCGAAGCCCTGTCAAACCTAACATTCAACTGTAAACCTCCATGAAACCAAATGTACCTCCAAGTAATATCCGTATCGGCAAAGTGTAAATAAAAGAATAATGTAAAAGTTCTTAACAACATCTTTTTACTTTTAATCATCAACATTTTAATGAGTTAAGTCTTCGGTTTAGCTTGGCTCTGAGCTAGCCGGTCAACAAAGTTCAACTAAACCGAGGCTTACTACGCGCATGGTGAAATAATTATGAATCCTTTCTTACCCCTCCCAAAAACTCAAGTCCGAAAATGAACGGTCCGAGATGTCCTTGGTATAATCGGCACGTCTGGAAACCCTGCCTTTGAAGTGTGTTGACTCCAGCTTTCCACCTCGTCACAGGAATGAATTGACAATTCTTCGTGTACGTTGAAGTTGCTCTAAACATGAGCTCAATATTTTACTATACTATCTAATTTATTTTCAAATTCTATATTACGTACCACCAGGGTACATTTTATTTTCTTAATTTCTCCCATCAACTACGTACTTGGATCCCAGGAAGCTAAATTTTGGGTGTTTGGATTCCTCATAAACTTGTACTACCACAATTCAGCGACAGAAGTTCACACGTTGCGAAATGCAACGCAATTTCAGTCGAGTTTCCTGTAGTACACATGGGGTAGTACATCGCAGGTAGTACAGTCGAGTTTCCTGTGGTACACACTGTTTTCGGAGAGGTTGTCCAAGTCTGCCGAGACACCCAGCGCAACTTTTTTTTACAAAAAACCTGGAACATTGTCAATTTTTTTGGAATTCCCTGCAAACAAGGTGAATAGATTTCAAAATCGTCAGTTCCAGATAATGTGTTGCCGACTACAATTTGTCTAATTTATTTTAATAAAATTTTAGCGTCGAGGAAGGCAAGTGCATGGTATCAGTCCACAAGAAAGTTGCGTTGAATAGAAAGTGAAAAATTAAATTAAAATAAATTTGTTTTCATTTGTTGGCGTTGAATTTGTTGGCGCCCAGTCTGTTCGATTTTCGAATCATTAGTGTTGCAAATTCTGAAATTCTGATATATTGTTAGATTGATATGTCGATATTTATTGGAAATTGAACACTATTGTGAGGGAATTCTCCTAATTAAGCATCATGTCAGTCTTAACTAAGACTGCTCACTAGTAATTAAGCAAGCGAGTGGTTCTAAACAGAACCCTACATTTCCTTATCTCACACGCATGCATTCGTCAAACTTTCTCCTACGAGGGAAGCAGTAGGTCAAGTATTGATCGGAGAACCGGTCCGAGAATCAGTACACACTGACCGACTTTCATCGTGTCCAACTCAACGCGTCCAGCCGCCCGACCGTCACCACTTGCCACCATAAATCATTCGGGAACCCACACCACACCGAAACTTTCACCGTAGAGAAAGCACATCCTAAAACCCAGACGGCGACGGACATAAAAATAAGCAGGAGAGATATACATTACTTTCAGCACTCTGTCTAAACCTAAGTATCTGAACACTGTCAAACTACCCCATTACTCAGTAGAATGTTAGGTACGCAATAATTATGTAGGTTAAGTTATGTATAGTATGTATGTCAATGCAATCTATGTCAATGTAATATTATTATTATTACATCCTTTTCCTTTAGCCTTGCTAATCAGCAGAATTCCAATGTACTAATTAGATGAACTAATTACCATGAATTATATGTTAAACCGTTTGATATAAAAGCCGATCATTGCGATCGAATAAATCAGATCACATCTGGCAACGGATGATGAACTCACCAAATTGATGTCTCTGGCTCACCTTATTATTGCAACCATAATTATACCCTAACTAGAACCTATTAGAATTGATGTGAACCCATCAGAATTAATGTAAAACTATCCAAACTTATGTCAACCATTACAACTTACGAGCAAAAGGCCACCCATTAGATTTGATGAATTCTAGGAATAGGTGTATAAAAACCAAGGAGAAAGCAAACCTTGTCATCAGTTGATCAAACACACCATCAGGTTCTGATCCGTAATTTTGAATGGAATTCTACCACTAAAATGTAAACGTGCACTAATAGTCACAAGAGAACACGAAACTGATTACCACTTGGCTGGGTAGCCGGACTGAGACTAGGGTGCTCGATTCAAGTAGAGGACGCGCCTTCTAATCAAGTATTTTACCGTGTTTCAAACGAGACAGAAACAAGTTATTTGAGCTCTTGTTGGTTGTCCTGTTTTGAACAATACATACTTGTAAATAGTCGTCCCGATTTTGAAAGAGGAAAATTAAGTATAGGCTGTGTATTTAGCGTGTGCATTTTGAATTTCATAGCAAATTCGTTAGCATTATACCATTACCTCACCAGAATTACGGTACAACTCTACCATTAAGGAGGCATGGTATTCATATAAGCGAAGCGCACAGAATACGTGTTCTCGGGTAAACGCCAAAGCGAATATGTTATGATGAACTGAGAGCGACTTCGTTCATTACAGTATTTTTAGAAGCCATAAAATGTTTATACATTTTAGTACTAAAAAGTGTCCTTTCCTCGGCAGGGTTTAACTCATCTTCTGGCAACTACAACTAACCATTGGTATGAAAAACTAAATTTAAATTCAGTTAAGCCGTGGTAATACAATTAGTTGCGAATCGTGGAAGCCAGGCATCGTTGAGTGAGATTGAAGCAAACAATTATGTAGTATTTGCATGACTTATGGATTCAAGTACTTCCAATTCTAGTTTAGAGATGAGAGAGACTGAATACTGTGTAGCGCGATGGAATTTAAAGAATCGGGTTTTTGGCGATTTTCAGCTTGTTTCTCACCGTCTTCCGTCCGGAAGCTGTGAAAACTTGATAATCTCGAAAAACCAACTTCACCATCACATTCGCAAGTGTTTTCTAGAAATGTTGAGTCCGGGGTCGATAATTTCTGGGGAAGTCGATTTTGCTTTGAAATTTCGTTTTCGTGTGTTCTCAGAAAAAAATGAAATTTTGACGCAAAATCGACTTGTTCAGAAATTGTAGACCTATGGCTCGAAATTTTCAGAAGACAATTGCGATTGTGGTGGTGAAGTAGGTTTATTGAAATTGCCAAATCGTCACGGCTTTTCAGACGGAAGACCATAAGGCTGAAGAACGGAGACAACCTGCTGATATTTTAAATTCCATGGTGCGCTGCGCGCGAACGCGCTTGAATAGTTGCCCTGCCCTCTTCACTGAACGGGGTTAAAATCTCTCAAATGTGAAATTCAAATTCAAGTTTGTAAAAACATAATGATAGTTGAGGAAATTGATACAGCGTTTAGCAGCATGAGATTTGACATTTCGGATATTTTGAAATACTACATTCACCAAAACACGACGAGCGGTCTGCTTTACAATTGCATAGAAGTTTTGCTTCAACCTGGGCATATGGAAAGAAATGTTAGGTAACGTATCGAAAATTAGGACTACATATTATTTTGACCCGTCTAATACCTCTGACACATTTAGGCGTCAAATTGTGGATTTTTGTTCTCCGTTTCTAAACAATGTTATTGTTTCAGTTCCGTTACAGTTGTGTGTGTGGTTTGTTGGACAATCTGTTTCAATTTACTTTGAAACACACAATCAACTCTATTCCTTTCGACGTTTAGTCAGAGTCAGAGAATTTTTATTGTCATAAAGTTCCATATCCCAAACAGTTCAATATAATAACCAAATTGATTTCCATTGATTGTTACAATATTCTGACAAGTTTTGAACAGCGATTTAGGCCTAATTATCTTAGACAATAAAGGTGCTAAATAAACAGTCGCGCTGGGTGACAGCCCGTGGAAAAAGTATTAAAGAAGTGGTTGGGAGGGTATATCGGGTGGTTGAGAGGGATTAGAGTGGTTCAGAGGAGTTAGAGAGTGGTTGAGAAGAGTTAAATGACTGGCTACCTTGGGTATGTGGTCATCCCCAACTCTTAACGTTATGGGAACGACCACATAACGTTAACAGTTTGGGTTGACCACATAACGTTAAAAGGCGGAGAGACCACATAACATTAAGAGACGGGGATGACCACATAACGTTAAGAGATGGAGATGACCACGCAATGCTAAGAGATGGGGTTGACCACATAACGTTAAGAGATGGGGTTGACCACATAACGTTAAGAGATGGGGATGACCACATAGCATTACGAGATGAGGATGACCACATAATGTTAAGAGATGGGGATGACCACACAATGCTAAGAGATGGAGTTGACCACATAACGTTAAGAGATGGGGATGACCACATAACATTGCGAGATGGGAATGGCCACATAATGTTAGATAATGGGGATGACTACATAACGTTGAGAGATGGGGATGACCACATAACATTACGAGATGGAGATGACCACATGACGTTAAGAGATGGGGATGACCACATAACGTTAAGAGATGTGGATTACTACGTAACGTTAAGAGATGGGGATGACCACATAACGTTAAGAGGCGGAGAGACTACATAACATTAAGAGACGGGGATGACCACTTAACGTTAAGATGGGGATGACCACATAACGTTAAGAGATGGAGATGACCACACAATGCTAAGAGATGGGGTTGACCACACAATGCTAAAAGATGGGGTTGACCACAAAACGTTAAGAGATGGGGATGACCACATAATGTTAAGAGATGGGGATGATCACACAATGCTAAGAGATGGGGTTGACCACATAACGTTAAGAGATGGGGATGACCACATAACATTACGAGATGGGAATGACCACATAATGTTAAGTAATGGGGATGACCACATAACCTTAAGAGATGGGGATGACCACATAATGTTAAGAGA
>JAQFYE010006373.1:0-10870 GCA_034694305.1 Protaphorura glebata
ATCGAACAGCTGTTCCCGTATAGAATATCCAGTGGGCCATTTCAAACACATCCATTGTGTTTCACAATTGAGAAAAAATGACGACAATCCGTAAGAAACTGGTGATTGTTGGAGACGGGGCATGTGGTAAAACATGCATGTTGTTCGTGCATACCAAGAATGTATTTCCTGAAAGATACATCCCGACGGTTTTCGAGAATTACGTGTCAGATGTGTTGGTGGATGACAAGGCCGTGGAGCTATCGCTGTGGGACACAGCTGGACAAGAAGATTACGACCGCCTTCGCCCATTATCCTACCCTGATACTGATGTGGTGCTGGCTTGCTTCGCGTTTGATTCCCCGGACTCACTTGCAAACATTCCGGAAAAGTGGTATCCGGAAATTAAGTATTTCTGCCCAAACGCACCAATTATATTGGTTGGGACCAAAAGTGACCTACGAAAAGATGAAGATACTCTGGCGAGATTAGCTGCGATCAGACTGGTCCCTGTAACAGGAGAAGACGCCATGATAGTTGCGGCCCAGATTAAAGCAGTAAATTATATGGAGTGCTCGGCGAAAACTAAAAATGGAGTTCAAGAAGTATTCATAGCGGGCGCCAGAGCGGCACTTCAGATCAAGAAGAGCAAAAAGAAGAAGTGTATTATGTTATAAGTCAAGAAAATAATTTATATGCTATTTCCAAAAATTGATTTCGTTGTAAAAAAAAATTCGAAAAAAATATATACAAATTGAGAAAAATAAAGATGGTATGTTTATTAACGCTAAGCTATATTATGAGTGGACCTGTACTGTAGAATAATAAATACACGGCGTAAAATGTTAAAATGTTAAAAAATTTGTAATTAATCTTATTTTATTTCGAAATTGAATTGTTCAAAATTTGACAATTTTCTATGAAATTATAAATGGCTTATGATTAAAAACGTTGCGAAGGACATGATGAGTGTGAATTGATTGAAGACGTGGTTGTGGGGTGTAACAATTACTTCAGCATCAGTCTGAGCCTCCCAAACACATGGACTATTTTCTGGCAATTTGAAGATCTTTTCAAATTCAATCGCTTTCTTGTTGAATTCACTGAAAATCCGCATTTTTTCTTTATCATCCGTGACATCTGTTGGAAAGGATGGGACACGAACAAAGTTTAGAAATGTTTTTAGTTTTTCATCACAGACTTGACCAGTTGTCCCGGAAGCACAAGTGCAGTACGATATCACCATACCCTCCATTACACAACTCAATTTTCCTCCAAAACAAGAGGTCACAAGACTTGCAAATCCAGTCATGAGTTTTTCTTTGACGCTGTTGAGAATCGATGTGTTCATCAGAATCGGATTCAATTTTGGACTTGCTTCACATAAATCGAACTCTTTTGGAAGGACACACTTCTCATCCTTTCGAGATGCCGGTGACAAGCACTCACATTTCTCCGAAGGTCTACAGGTCAAAAATTCCTTAAGGTCACAGAACTTGGTCCTGCGTTTTCTGATTTCTACAACATTTTTAAGCCGACCTTCATATTTTTCATTTTCTTCTTTCGGGTAAGTGAAATATTGACTGTGGTCGTCATAGGTCAAGGGTTTTAAATCTCTGAAGTCACGACTGACATTCACACTTTTTTGTAAATGGAGGTCTCGCTTGAACACGCAAACGTCCATCGATTTTAAGAATTCGAATTCCAAACACCCACCATCCTGGCACATTGGGGAAAAGACTTGATATCGGTCAACAATTCCGTATTGAATGGATTGTGGTACAGAGTGCCATCTATTGGACGAAAATCTTCGTAACACCCAACCAAGGAGAGCCTTCGAAATAAGTGTAGGTATTTCCGTCAAATTTCTGCCCAATTGATACCAAAAATCCAATCAGTTCCAAGTTCTTGCAATTGGTTCCGCTCAGTTCGTCAAATTCCTCTCTTGTATCATACACGTCCCAAATGCAACCACCTCTTCCTTTTGTTTTGAACCCATAAACAGAAAATAGGAGTAAGGAACAATCCAACTTGAATTCACATATCAGGAATGATCCTCCTAGTTCTGTCAATTTCCGTTTGCCCTCATATAAATCGAAAAAGCAAAAAAATGAAGATATTTAGGAACAGGAATTTTGGAAACGCATTTGATTTGGTTTAGAATTAGCGAGAGATGGTTTCATGTGCTAAAATGAGGCACTGCCAGAACTCAAAATTGGTATTCGTAGTCTGCTAAATTCAAGAAATGTGTTCAGTAAATAGACTTTTCTTTATTCACAACATAAGGGAATACATAATTGAAGTAATACTTCTATTTGATATTTTGTCCATCCCAAAAGCAAAATTCAAAATAAGGGACATACATTTGAATTTGATTTAGCTTAATATCACATCACTGTTAACAAAGACTCAACCAAAAAATCAATGGCACTTCTGTCTAGATTAAGTAGTCCAAGTATTTTCAGAAAATCTGAATCTTGAATAAAAAATAAAACTGACGAAGAAAACGACAGGGCGGCTAATTTTAAATCGCCACGCAATGTATCTCTAAATTCGTCTAAAATAATCCTAATTGTAAGATCGTAATTAAAAATGTTGTAATTTTTCCAAAAACTGGTAAAGTGTGTAAAATTGGTCACTGTGATGGGTAACCATTTTCGTTGGAGGTTTTGCTCTTTTGTAATCGGACTCAGAATTTTTATATGTAGATTTTCTTTAATAAAATTTAGATGCAAGTCAAAATGAGATCAAAACCTCGAGCAAATGTATTTTCCACTTCGGACGGTGACCTTCTTTACAAATTTTAAGTTTTTGAAAGAGCGTCAAAAGAGGAGCGAGAAAATATTGAGAACGGTAAACAACGTGTATAATAATGACCCTGTGTAGGGATTCCCTAACCATGTGTTAAAATGTCAGAATTTCAATAGAAAATTTGATATCGATAAATACACTAGGATTAATTGTCTTGTTCTGTTTCAAGTATCGATTTGCAATAACAATACAATTGAAGCGTCGAGTCATGAACGCAACTGACATCTGTATTAATTTTACTTAACCGTTGAACGGAACCCGACACTTCGAATGAATCATTCCCAACTCCCTTATTTCCAACGGAATGTTGAACAGTTGCCTCAAATGAAAAATCTCCTGGTCTTGCTTCAAAATCAATGATGTACTGGGACGTCGTTTCATTAGAGGAGCTTGAGCCGGAACTAAGACGAGCTGCACTACGAATTTGTGACAAAGAAAATTGGACACATTGGATGGGAATAAGTTTGTTGATTTTCAAGACAGCAGCTCCAGCTGCCCTCTTCAGGATCGGATTGTCAATCTCAACTTTCACAGGGTACTGACATGCACAATAATAGTCCGGGACCCCGACCGAAGCACAAGTTCTGCTCTCAGAAAATGGTTTGAAAAATGAATGACCGAATATTCGAGGGAGTGTCGTTCCATTTCTCATTGGTGCTTCCTGGATGTCCGGCATATGCGAAAATGTCTGCAGGATATTCACAAATGTGTGGTAAAGGTCATATGGTGAACTCAGTTGTCTGAAACAAAAGCAATGGTACATCTAAATTAATAAGGTTGTCATTTAAACCATCCGCATAATAAATAGAAACAGCCGCTAGATAAATATACTTCTCCCTTATAAATATAAACTCAGCAGCTGAATAAACAATACACTCCGCTAAGAAATATATCCGCCGCTAAATATCCGGATAAGCCGCTAAATGATTGATTTCGACGCTATAAAATTGGGACAGCCGCTCAATAATTCATTACGCCGCCATAAAAATAGAAACATCCGCTAGATAAATATATCTCTCCCTTATAAATATAAACTCAGCCGCTGAATAAACAATACTCTCCGCCAAGAAATCTATCCGCCGCTAAATATTTGGATAAACCGCAAAATAATTCACTTCGACGCCATAAAAATAGAAACAGCCGCTAAATAATTCACAACGCTTTCATAAGCATAGAAACAACGGCCAAATAATTCATCACACTGTTAAAAATAGAAACAACCACTAAATACATCATTACGTCGCCATAAAAGTAGATCCCTGAATATTTCTTCTCAATCATACGACAATACCGGAATGATTGATCGTCTCGAGAATGAAATAGGCTTACAACATAAATAAGAACAATTCAACAGAAAAATTTATTTCAAAAGCATTCAATAGTTTGCAAAATTAATTGCAATCACAAACACCTCCGATCAGATTTTAATTTAAACTGGTTTAAACTATTAAGTCAAATTCTTTAGTGCTCATTTATTTATCTTTCAAACAGCACAAAAAATTAATTGAATATGCCGCCCTATTTCCATTTGGTCGAACAATGGCAGCCACTATGGTTCACCGCTATGCATTTCTGTCGCCACTTTTTCAATCTATTAGCGGTTGAAATTATCTAGCGGCTGTTTACATATTCATTTAGCGGCGGGAACAATCCATTTAGCGGCTGGTTTACGCATTTCTTTAGCGGCTGTTTCTATTCGTTTAGCGCTGGGGATTGAATTAATTTAGCGGCTGTCTCTATTTGTTTTGCGCTGGGGATTATGTAAATTCAGCGGCTGTTTTAAGAATATTTTGACGCTATTACTATTTATTAAGCGGCTGGATTAATATTAACCCAATTAATAAAGTAGTGGGCCAATTTTGGCGTCAAAAAATCAGTTTCTATTAGGCAAATGGCGCGAACATACGCTAATATTGCAAAATACGTTTTAAGTTAACGTTTAATTTACGTTACACGTACTGCTGCTAGCAGCTTAACCACGGAGTAACACGAGCTGAAAATTGAGTACACATTTAAAAACATTGTTTCCCTTTTTGCGTGCCTAAAACATACTTTACATCCAGATCCACTTTTTCCATATCCCTTTTCAATCTTAAAGAATATATAAAATTTTGAAATAAATTGCAAAAACATTATATATAATTTCAAAATAGATTTCAAAAATATTAATTTTCGAAAATTAAAAAAAAAATCATCAATTTCTCAAGAATATTCGCGAATTAATATTTTTGAAATTATATATATTATAAGGATATGGAAAAAGTGGATCTGGATGTAAAGTATGTTTTAGGGTACGCTAAAAGTGAAACAATATTTTTAAGTGTGTACTGCATTTTCAGTTCATGTTCACTTCACTTATAAAAATAAAAATTAGGTTAAGTTGTCCTAACACTCCCAGTTTCCACCCACAAATGGCAAATGGCGGTGGGGCGTATTATGCCACCTTACCCTATTTCTTATTTGATAAAAAGTTGAATGGCATACCTTTCATTATAAAGTAATGCTTGTTCCCACTCGGGGTATTTCTGGATGATACTTGGAGGTAATCGAATCCACATGTTGGGTAATTTGTCCTCATACCACCCGGACAAAGTGTTCCGAACCGCCCCATAGCGATAACCATGATCGCTCATGAAAAAGAGGATTGAATTATTGAGCAACCCCTCGTCCACTAAACTTCTCAAGAAGGTGGCGTAATATTTGTCACCAGTTTGAATGCTGTTCATGTCTCCATGTCCCAATTGAGTGAGCCATGACATTAAGAACAAGGGAACATTCTCTGCCGTCGTCATTCTCAACAAATCTCTCATGTACTCCAAGAGGAATTGGTCCACTGTCTTGTACCCGAGGCAGTCCAAGGAATAAGGCTACAAAATCAAACAATTGAGGTCAGAGGTCAAACTCACAATAAGGGTTGGTCCAGAGAAATCCTCACCACCGGACACCACGTCCGATGTTTCTGAGATATTCTTTATTATCTCGTGGCTTTTTTCTCTGGGTGGGTGATAGAAAGAATTTTTCGGAGAAAATAACTTCAAAGAATTCCAATGTTACGGTAACACAAATTCTTGTAGCTACTGTCCGTACTAGGGTTGTGCGGGTATTTACACGGGTAAATACCCGGGGTGGATATTTATTTTACACCCATCTGGTATTTATTTTTGTCAATGCGCAGAGGATGTCTCGAGCAGTCCTATGTATACCAATAAATTCCGCCCCAGTTGCAAGCCAATAAAACTGGTGTAAATTAAATTATTCGTTTGAATTTTTTGCATGCAAACGTGTGCCTAGACTAAACTCTTTCCAGTTGTCTCTTTTCTTCATTTTGGGAACAACTCGGTTGCTTCTATTCCATTCATTCTACTCGAAATGTGCAAGCGTTATGTTTCAGTGACAGCTAAATAAACCAAAATTCTTTAACCGATTACACACCCAAAACGGTAAAAACTCGGGTATTTACCCGGGAATTGCACAACCCTAGTCCGTACCCATGAATCAATCTCACACGCTAAAATGCAGTACACACTTAAAAAGCTTGACTCTCTAATAGTCCTTCTCACAAGTCCGATTTTGGACGGACTCGGACTCGTACGAGTCCGGACTCATGAGTCCGAGTCCAAATTTGACTCGGACTCGGACTCAGACTCGAAAGGCAAGAGTCCGAGAAAGTCCGGACTCGAACTCTGCCTGGGACTCGAGTCTCGAGTCCGGACTCCAGTTCTCCCCATCTCTTTAACATGTACATATATACGACGCGGACTCGTACGAGTCCGGACTCACGAGTACGAGTCCAAACTTCATTCGGACTCGGACTCGTTATCGAAGAGTCCTGCATGATTGGACTCGGACTCGTGCGAAAGTCTACTCTCTAATCGTTCGTCAAATGATCCGTCCTGGCAACATTGACAACAAGACTTAATTTTTGGCTACCATTTAACAGGACATAATTTAAATTTTTTATGAAAAATTTGAAAACAACTAAAACGAAAATTGTGAAAAAATTAAAAATTCCGGAAAAATTATGAAACAAACTTTTACCAATGTGAAGGGAAGTGAAAAAAAAAGTTGAAAATTCTTAAAATCCCATAAAAATTTCAAAAATAAAAAATTGAAAATAAATTAGTATTTTTTTTCTAGAGAAGTACTTGTTCTTCGTACAGTTATAGTATAACATTTTTATTAAAAAATTTATAATTTTCATTTCATAATTTTTCTAGAATTTTTGAATATTTTACTATTTTCTTTCAGTACAGTTCTTAGATTTTGTTTAAAAATATTGATCAGTCTTGTTGTCCATGCTATGGACGGTACACCAAAATATGATCAAACAATGAACAATTATGCGCTTTCTCGTGACACTCTGTACATTTATATATTTCCGGACCACCATATTTGCAATGATTTTGACTTACATAGCCCGGGATAGCTTGGTAAGAAGCGAGCATGATTGGACGAGAATAGAAATCTGTAGGTTGGCGAACAAATCCGGTTTTCAAATAGTTAAAAGAAGTCAATTTTGGGGAGTCTTCGATTTCAGCCGTCACGTAAAGGGCATCGCTGTAATTTTTCCAAATGAATGGACAGTCATCCAACTTCGTGTCCTTCTTGTACCGACACAAGTCCTCCATTTGGTACTCGTTGTACCCAGTCAGAAATGGAATTGTATTTGGGTACGTGTTCTCACCAACTAAAATCAAAGGAAATAATTATACAAAAAATTACGCTTCATTTAAAAAAATTATCATCATGCATAATGAACAATTTTTTTAATTAACGAGTTTTGAATAAAAATCCTATTTTGACTCATTATTGTACTTGTACTATGAAAAAATACTTCAATTTTTGGAAATCTTATTTGTCAAATAAAATATGTCACAATTCTATAAGTTACCCTTCGTGTATCCCAACATTTCATGCGCTCCGATTTCTTCCAATACTTCTTTTGTTTTAAACATGGCTCTTCTAAAATTGAGTCTGGATGTTGAGTCCATTCCGATGACGATTACATTCGGGGGTCTCGGGACCCCTCCGGCGGTCGCGGTCACAATCTTCTGTGACGGTGACGTCACTTGACTGGAGCTCAATTTCCTCTCCGCCTCTTCATCTTCTTCAATCTGTTTCCATCGTTTAATATTTTTCTGAACTCCTCTCAAGCTGGACAATGGAACGATATGGAAATTCTTATACAAGACCGGTACAGGTGATAATTCGTCCTGAAAATAAGCAACTTTGCAGGTCACATAAATAGAATCAAAGGACGGCGTCGTGACCTCTTCCATTGGGGTACAATCTGACGAATACCTAGAAAGAATCAAAAATCCGAGAATAAACAATTAACCATTTGATTGATTTCGGGAATTGAAGTATTATTAAGAAATTAAACTAAACCTTAACACTGATATCAAATTCAAATACGTATAACAAAATCCCAATATTACTACATTTTGTAATTAATAAAACAAAAATAGTTGCGTTCAAGATTAAGATTAAGATCAAGATTAACTCAGATAATACGAATTAAACAAAATGTCAGAAAAAGTATACGAACTTCAAACTAAATGTCACGAAAACATAGATACATAGAAATATCGATAAAAAAATTAAGTCTGATCTTTAAAAAAAGAAGAATCGTACTGTCCAAAATTAAAATGAGTCGAGCTGTCTATAATTGAAATGACATACGATTAAAATAAGACCACAATGGATATGCTAACTTAAAATATGAAAGACAAAAGTACCTGACGACAGTATCTGCATTTTCGTCATAATTGTCCTCTGCTTGCTCTACACGATGAATCGTTTTGTAACAACAAACTAAATTGTGCAACGGATGACCAGATTCCTGGATGGCCGTTTTATTCATGACTACAGTCTGAAATTAATTTCGAAATAAAATAATATTAAATGATTGGAATTCCGAGAAATTCTAAATGTCGGTATTATTAATTTGTATTTATTACGCACAGATCCATTGACATAAGTCCAATGTGGGATTTGTTTATCACAGACGTCAGTTAAATCTAATTTCACAACATGCTCAATAATAGAAGCGTCCCAAGGGTCAAGGTCAAGAATTTTACATCCTGTCGTGTTCACCATAAAGTCTAAATCATCACCTTGTGACAAAAAATCTGAAAATAAATCAAAACAAATAAGTATTAGACGGACATTTTCGAAATATTTCACTGTCACCATTTTGATCATTGTACAGGGTGGTTCAAAAAATATACTTTTCTAATATGTTTTCGCGAAAAGGTGTGATTTTTTTATTTTTCCAGAGCTTGTCAGGGCTGCCAGGTTGCTAAAACGGATTAGGTCATATTTAACAATTTAACATCTACAAATTACATATCTGATTCGAGGGGAAAATTATGAACCAGAATCACCCTGTACATTGTTTAGTTGAAACTTACAATTTTGAGGAGCGATCTTCCGTCCTGTATTGACATCATCTTGATATCCAATATTTAAGAAATTTCCACAAAATATGAAAGTCAATAAAGTTCCGGCCATTAAAATTGTGAGGATGAAAAATGCTGATTTCAATCTGACACGAAGTGACCGAATAAGTCCAAGAGTCGGGAGAATTATTAAAATATTTTGTCTCCACATAATTCCTCAGATCCAACTCTTCAGCTCGATTCCTTTAATACTTTTATAATTATACTGAAAATAAAAAATATATATAAAGAATCAAGCACCGTAAATTTTAGAAAAAAAAATGAAAATGAGGCCATCGTTGGGATGCGGCCACTGCCTGCTTCGTGGTTGTTCTGGGGTTAAATTCCTCGGAACTGAACTGAATGTGGTTACTTCAAAAAGATTTTCGTCCGCTAGTTTCTACCTACTACTAGGGGTACTATCTCTAGGTCACATACCAAGCACCTGCTATGTGTCAAAAAAGCGTTAGTATTTTAATGTGACTCA
The DNA here is from genome assembly GCA_034694305.1 of Protaphorura glebata. Classification (NCBI taxonomy): domain Eukaryota; kingdom Metazoa; phylum Arthropoda; class Collembola; order Poduromorpha; family Onychiuridae; genus Protaphorura; species Protaphorura glebata. Next base: position 9,718 of record JAQFYE010006373.1, read on the forward strand.
GGGCGTCAACTCGTCAATAAATTATCACCGTATTTTGTAAAAGTGGTTCATCTCCACTGTCTAGAAACTAGTAATAGGGGTACCTTCCATAGGCCGATTGCAGAGCAACGCAATTTCTACGAGGAAAGAACTGCGGGTGATGTTTGACCTTGACTTTGGTGTTAATTTGTCATGTGAGCAATAAATGCATTTTGAAAAGAGGTTTTTCTTCAGTGCCTAATCATCAGAATCTACTACTACCAACTACTACTACTAGGGGTACTTTGTCTAATCTAAAGTAATATACACTGTACGAGAAAAATGGTGCGAGGAATATTTGACTATGACTTTGAGATAATTTCAATTAATTTGTGCAGTATCAAAATTTTGAATAATTATATAAATAAATTTTTATTTTACCCATCTCCATTACTCCTTGTATCAACTCAATGTCATTGTCAATAGGATAGCGAAGACGTGGACGTCCATTTCATGGAGTCTGTTCCATTAGTTCATTGGAAATTTCGTCAATCACTGATGAGTCACTGATTAAATTAAACATTAGAGTTTTTCCTGCAAAATCCAAATAAATTGACCACACCAAAAATCACAATTGGAATTCGAATTGATTGAATTCCCCGGGCTCCCTATGTCCATGAAATTGGATACTACGCGAGGCGAGGGGCAAAACGCGAAACATTAAAACTGAAGAATATTTTGGAAAACCTTATTTAAAAAAAAATACACAATTCTTGACTACCAAAATTTCACAACAATTTTGAGATTTTTTTAAAATAAGACCGCCTCGGAAATAAAATATTATTATGCTTCGAATTTCAATTTTGTTTTTGTGTTGCAACACAACTCGCTTACAAAATCAGGTTGACTTCAAAAACTGGTGACAGCACGCTAATGACGAAACTATCAGTACATAGTCACCAGTTATGACGTCACCAGGTCAATGACGTTATACCAAAGCATAAAGTGATTTTACGAAAACTTTTAACTTGGTAACAGAACAGGAATCGAGATACTTTCTACTGGACTAAAATTTTGCAAAAATCCCCCTTTTTTAATTTGACAGTATGAGCTTACCTAGTAGTTGTCGAATTATAGTGAAATAAAATATGCACAAGTTTGTACAGCGCAATAAAATTTAATTCGTAGAAAATAT
>JAQFYE010006374.1:0-10868 GCA_034694305.1 Protaphorura glebata
GTATCCCTAATAAGACAATCAACACGCATACTCTGTATGTTTGAATGCAGGGGTTAACACTCTAATAGAAAAACAAAACAAACAAACAAAACCCGGGTTTATTTCCACTAAATTTTATGCTCAGCAAATACTACCAAGTCTGCATTTTATGTATTGCAGAGGAATAACTGGAACGCTTATTTTTTTTGAAAAAGTATGAATCACCCTCTGTATGTCTATGAGGGGCGATCAATAAAAAATTATTGAAACAAATATTACGGGTCCTACCCGGAAAAACTGAATCATTTGAGAAAAAGTATAGGACACCCCCTGTACAAATATGGGGGCGAACTGTGCTATAACATAAAACGTTATAAAAAGAATTTTTTTACACCACATGGGAAATTGTAGGAAACGTGACTCGGTCAACCATACTATACAGGTTTGATTCAAGTACAGTATTGAATTCGTGGACCATGAGAATCTGTCCTACGACAACGACAACTGTGAGGTTCGTGGCATGGCGTGATGTAAGAAAAAAAATCCTGCTAAACTTGGAATAATTTTTAGGAGGAGAGAACAGAACAAAGGGGGGAAATTAGGAGAGCGGAACCGTTAACCCGGGTGTTCATCATGGAAAATAAAAAATTCACTACAAAAGGAAACGAGAACCCGTAGAAAATTCGTGTGTTGAGGAATAGAGGCAGGGTGAATGTAAATTGAAACAAACATACATACAGAGTTCAGGTCTATGAATGTCGCCCAGGCCAGGCAAGAATAATTTAAGTGTGTTTTCCAAAAAACGGGAGACAAAAAAGACAAAAAGGAGATGATGTTTCGTGAAGAAAGCAACCCCAAAATCCATAAAATCCGTTTTTCTGACGTCGTTAAAATTTTTAACAACACATGCATGTTACTGGAACTGGAACTGGAGCTGGAACCCCGTTACACCACAGTTACATTCATTTATTGACAATTCTATCAAGGGAGAAAATAACACACGGCACAATGCACGACATGCGGGCATTTTACGAGAGACTCCGTTTATTTTCTCATTCATCCCAGCGAACCCGGAGTTCAAAAAAATCTTGGCAACTAAAATTTATTTTTACGTCATTCTCTTACCCCTTTTGTTTGGGGTTTTTCCTCAAACAGAAGTTTGGCTCAATCCGTCCTTCTAATCATTCACACATGAATATGCAAATTTTAAAATATAGCGCCTTTTTGTCACGCGATTCCAAACTTTATCGCTGAGAATTCTTTCGATTTATTCGCACTCTTAACCTCTGACCTAGTCCTCGACAAACTCCCTTTGATTTTTAATCAGAATGTGTATTGGGAAATCCACCACCCATTGATTTTCTTCTATTCCAGACACACCTGACAACAATCTTGTTGAACCTTGCCAGTTCACATACAGGTCGATGATTGCCTTACATTCTAGATACACTAGATAGCAACCTTGGAGGACTTGGTGAATCAATTAATTCTTCATATTGAGAAAAATGTTTTCCATTTTGTTAATCAATTTCGAATGTCAACAGAATTCAGCAATCTAACAAGGAATGCTTGGAACAAATTCACTTGACAACGCTTCCTTACTAGGTAAGCTCATACTGTCTCAACAAACATTTAAGAATTGGTGACACTCGCTTATGGAGACTCTCCCATGCCATATAACCAGATGACGTGCCAGTCCGTGTCAGTAACGTCATGGCTAAGTATTACTGGTAAGGCCAAAACCTTCAGGTTGTGGCAGAATCGAACCAGGACAAAAGTTTTGCAAAATCGTCCTCGACTTTTTCGGTTGCACAGAATGAGCTTACCTAGTCGGGATGCCGTCAAATTAATTGGCTCGGAGTGCCTTCAAGAGGTTATGCGCCTGATGAAACCTGCTAATAAATTGATACTTGAGGAAAAACAATATATTAGTTCCTGGACGACGACAAGTCTAGGATATTTCGGACAACAAAACCTACAGGAAGAAAAAACGAGATGTGGACTTCCTGGAGAAAATTCCAGGTTGTGCTGTCATGTTGGAATAAAAAAGAGGACAGGAGGAGTTTCCAAGTTCACATTGATTGGAATGGAATTGGATGGTTCCTTTCCTTGTCCCATTTCCAATGTTTTTTATCCCAACAAGAGGAAAGAAGTGTAACTGTATCTCTGTCTCAGGACTCAGACTCAGGAATCCAGTTCCAGTCTCTCGACGATTCTTACAACACACCAATATTTTTTCTTCCTTGTTCTCCTTCACTTCCTTTCGACAGGACATTCCAGTATCGACTTCTTCCCAGTTTCAGGCAGTTTCGACAAAACTGAACTAAAGCTATATCCAAGAACGTCTGAGTTAAAGCCAACCTGAGCGTCACTTCATCCAGCAACTTGTCAAAGGTCTCTAAAAATTCGACTCCTACTGTTTACTTTCTTAATTATTTACGTCACAAATCCATTCTTGGATTGCCTTACATTCCAGGCACAACTCCCGGACCTTCTATCTTCTATCAGGATGGTCGGATTGAGCTAATTCGTCCATATTCGGAATCCACTAAAAAACCCTAGTAACAAAACCCATCCACAGAGTTCCAGAATTTTGAACTTCTGAGGAGTGATTAGGCACTACCATAAGAAATCCCAATTTAAAATCTATGCATTCTAAAAGATTCCATTTTTTTTCTTCCCCTGTACTAAAATGGACAACCGGTAGGACGTAATAAAGTATATTTCCGTTCCTGTATTGAGTGCATTGGATTATGTAGGTGATGGTGTTCTGAAATAAGAAGGAAATAAGGAAGAATGGAAGTAAGACGGAATAGAATGCAACCCTTGGGCCGGATTTGACATGAAAAGATTGCAATATTGACAATCAGCAAAATTTCCTTCCTGGGAATAAAGAGAAGGAGGAGAGGAAGAAGTTTGTCCAAGTTCCAGGGAGAGCCAAAGACATTCCATGAACTCAAGTTGACTGTGAGATCAAGATCAGATGAAGAGCGGCGTCTAGACGTTTCTTCGAATTGCTTCGGTGACATGACAATGACATTTGTTCTTGTTGATCTCCAACTTTATATATCCAACCCTTTCTCTACCACTCCCCCATCATGTACCAAACAGACAACGGAGACGACTATTTACACACACATAACCTTACAAAACTAAAGCAAAATCCTATACAACTCACAACTTCTCACTATTCTTCCATTACATGTCACCGGGAAGTTCAAATCAAATGTAACAGGCTGAAACTCCCTTCAACATATCCTAAAGTGGCGATTCCATATAGCAGAAGTGATCTACAATCTTAATTTGCAGATTTAGTTGCAATAATTATTCGATTAGATCTCTGGAGCGTCCAATATCTTATAGAGAGACTCTACTGGATTAAAAATCGGTAACTCCTACTTCTAGGGGTACCCTACGTAGACTGACTGGAAAGTAAACTCTTTATACGAAAGAATCTACATTCCGGACGATGTTTGATCCGGTAAATATCAATTAATAAACAGATTTCATACACTTTGGCCGCCGATTTGGAAAGATGTAGCGATTGACCTTTGACATGGTGACCAGAATTGACATATTGCCTGAGACACATCTGTAGCTAGTTGAAATATCTGGAAAAGAACATGTGGATGTCAAAGCGTGTTTTAGAAGAGCCGGAGTGACGGCGTCGGCGGGAACGGTGGATGTGACGCGAATGATTTTGCGTTTTTTTCCACATCACATGATAAACATCTTTTGAGAAGTGAAACTAGAAGGTGCGACGAGGCAATCAGTCCAAATCACAAGAAAACCTTCCTTACGAACCTATTATTTTCAAGCCCTATCTTGTCTAATCAATCGATAAAATATACGACTCATAAAAAAATTCGTGACATGGCGTAATTTCAAACCTAAAACGTGTCAACGAGTTTTTTTCTTCTTCTTCTTCTTCTTCAAACTTCTTCTTTTCCATTTCGTATCTTCATTCCCTCTGTTTTGTTTTACCTCTAATTATCTCGGACGCAAGCAAATAATCATCAAATGGAATGTGTTCGTACAATTACAACTTCAAATACAGGGTGGTTCACGAACCGAACACAAGAAAATGGCGGGATATACATTTTGTAAATAATATGATTCCTAGTATGACAATTATAGTCGATAATGAGGCTTATCGTTTATTTCTACGAGAGAAGGTGACCCTTACCCTACAACCCGGAATTAATACAACGTATATCTCACCAATTGTCCGTTTTATCGACTCCAACAGGTGGCGCGAGCATCATGTACTATACAATTCAGTACAATCTGTATGAACCACGTGATCCAGTTAGACTAAGAACGCAATAATTCAAATGGGATGAAAAAAATGAGCGTACAAAATACTAAATCGTGTGAATTTTGAGAGAATTCGTAGTATAAAAGAGTACGAGAGAAAGAAATCCATTTATTTTCCAACATCACCACGACATTAGACATTACACCACATCTGTACTTTGGAAGTGAACTCCCTGCAAACAATAAAGGCTTCCTTTTTGGTAGTTGGACGACGGGATATAAAGATCCTTAAAATTTTGTCGTACTTTATTAAAAGTTGTACGAGGGACAGAGGATGGCGTTGATAGAAGTTCTAACGAAGGAAAGCTAGACTTGAAGTCTAAATTAGACGATAAACCACTAAATTGCTACTTTGCCTAATTTTCCAGTAAACTTAAACGGTTTTCCCCCCTTTTTTCTCTTTTGTTTTCAATATAACGGCCAGTATATCTGGGTAGCATGCAATTTTTTTTTCTTCTCTACATTCATTCTCTACATTCTAGATTCTACGCAAATTCCTTTTCTAGTAAGTCAAGTGATGCCGGGTGGTGGTGGCTGATGCATGGTGTACGATACGTACGTAGGAAGAGACATCTAAAAGCGGAGAAAGGCCATAAAATTGAAAAGGCCCATTTGGTTCACCCATTTGGTTGGAATCACAAAAAAAACCTCTAGGTCTTTTGGTCTTATATGGCAAAAAATATACAGCAAAGGAAAAAGTCCCGACGTGCCATAACGTTTATAATACAATACAGAAGAAACATAGATGCGTCGCCATTTCCGACGGCGGGGGGTTCCCGAACCGAATAAAACCATCCTATCCCGTTTAATACGAAAAAATACCAAGTGTCGTAAACCTTTATCCTACGAGCCAAAAGGATTATTACCAATTGAAATAGGGATGACAATTGCCTTCACATTCGTATTTCACTACAATCCAAATCATATCCATTCCAAGTCCTACAATAAGGATGAGGATCACTTTGACAACCATAACAGCAACATCCGCCTCCTTACTAAACGTCACAATTACAGATTTCATCTCATTGGTAATCCGTCAGAGTTTCACCTCTTGCTCTTTAAGATCAAATCGATAGCATTCGCAGTTTTATTCCCAATCCCCGCGAAAATCGCATCGTAATTGATTCGATTTCATAAAAACCACCTTAACTTTCCAAGGAAATGTATCTTCACCGCCATCACATCAAATTATCAATGAGTGTCGGCGATTACGACTCTAAAAAGAATGGAAAAAATTGGAAGTTGGAATTGCATTTATGCATACGCTGGTTTTTCTGATCGAATGCTTAATTTTAATCTAATCTACAATCAATCCCGAATTCCAACTCTTGCTATTGCTAACTAGGTGAATTTGGACTTGTTAGCAATGTCAAAATGCTGAAGAAGCAATGAGGAAAAACTTGTCGCATGGAACGCATGCTTCGCTTGATCCTCACACCAGATAATCCTTGTAAGTAAGAAAAGTAACATTTTGACGACTTCTTTTCCATTCTTGAATCAGTTGATCTCATGGATGTAGAATAAAATATTGCCCATGTTGAGCAGTAAAACGAAATGTTCCTACACGCTAGAGTAGCAAAACAAAAGGTAAATGGGAGGAAATCCTAAAAACGGACCACCGATATGTGTTACCGATAAAACCATTATTCCTATTCTATTCTGTAGTATCCCACTTCTCTACTACGATCAATCTGGCTGACATATTTTTGCTTACTACTAGGGTGACTTTGTTTAGGATAAGTATGTTGTTAGTGACCATTTCCTTCCCTAGCCCCTATAATAAAATAGTTGAAAACTAAGAGAAAGTCGTGCAATATTGGTTAGGAGAGACCGATCAGTCAAGTAGCGAACCGAATACAGTTGGAAGCGCAATTGAACAAAACGTTTGATATTCAACTCCTGCTCCATGTGGAACCGGATGTCAAAGGTTAGTTATCGACAATGTCCAGAAGCGCCAAGGACCACTTGCTTACGTATGCCAAATTCTAGGACAATCCTCCTCGTAATGAAACTAGTACAGTTGGAAGCGCAATTGAACAAAAAGTTTGATATTCGCAAAGTCGGCTGTACCATGCTTAAGAAAATCTGCATTTTTGATACTGAATTCTGATTTTAGCGTTGACATATATGAATTTGGTGAACTGAAAAACGATCAACTTAGCAAACGGTGTGGACTGAACTCCTTATGCTTAAAGCGTTCAACGCGACGCTTGGACTTTACACAGCAAGAAACAAATACGAGGGTAGTAAAATGGTTCTTGGTTAATGCACTTGACTTTTATGTTTGAACATCATTATATTCCTACTTCAATATATTTTTTTGATGGTTAGGGTCTGTCCTGTAGCAAAATTATAGCGTCCGTCTAGTCTAGACGACCATTCCATTGCCAAATGCCAAATGAAATTGACAGTCAGTCAAGTTGGAATAAATTTTTACCTGGGCGAACTAGCGTCACTGGACTGGCACTGTGGCAGTCGTCAGTGACTCAAGTAAGTGGTAGTTATATTATTATGGCAATTCCATTCCCATGTAAGACATTATTATTTTTTATTTTCTAGAGTAGACAGATCGATAACTACCCAAGACAAGTCGGACGGACACTGGACGAGTTTATTACCTCATGTCTATTAGTATGTCCAATCTATGTCGTCTCCAAATTGCCATTCACGTTGTACAATTACTAAACCGAACATGTACGAATATTTGTTTCCTAATTCTCTTTCAGTTTACTCACTAATGTCTTCAAGTATTTCCGGGTTTTCACTCCAAATTCGTCTAGTCCCAAAACTTTCAATATCAGCAACCGATGGCTTAAGGTTCGTGTAGCACACTTCAAGCTCTAGCATCGAAAAATGAAGGATACTTAGTTAAATTTAAGGGTAACAGTCCTTGCAGCTCAAAGTAGGCACTTGGATTTGGCTACATATTAGATATGTTGTGGCCACTGCCGTCCTGAACAACTTTTGTGAACGTTCTACCTCAAAAAGTCTAACCGTTTCGCTTATAGGAATACATATTATGGCAAATATACTTTATGACGTCATGAATACGTCATGGATTCCTTTTCTATTCCTAATTGCCAAACAGTTAGACTTTTCTGGGTAGAACCATCACAGAGGTCAAGAACTACAACATATCAAAAATGTGGCCAAGTAAAACGGCCTCCATTTTGAATGTACGGTGATCTTTGGCTTTCCTTCTATAGTCGGAAGATGTCAGCAGAATCGATTAAAAGCAGAGAGACGAATTTTTGATTCAAAGCTCCCGCCACGAGAAATCAGGAGATATAAGGTGATCTACGGTGATAGAATTTAAGATGGCCCCTATTTGATGTTCCGATGTATGTATTTGGTTGTAGCTGTAGCTGTATGAGGGTTCTTGGGTCGGTGGTGGTGGTGGTGGTACTGATTGTTATGAGCGAAACAGAGTGAAAAGCGAACGGTGGAAAGAACATAAAAATCCAACGCTCGTCATCATTTTAGGTTTTGTGAGTCTTTGGCTTTTGGTTCCAAAGAATAGAATAGATTCCAAGAGTGAAGGAGACCCATAAAGTGGCGGAAAGCACTAACAATAAATGCTAATGTTGGATGCGAAAATAGCCTTCGTCGTAATAATAATCCTTTAATATTCAATCCTCCACTCACGCTCCGCTCTTCTCTTCAGACTCTTACCCTAGGCTCATTAATTGTTTTCGTTTACAACAGTCCCGTTGATTGGGTCACATCAATCTTTTCTCGCAGCATTTTTTATGTCCCTTAACTTTAGCAGGCGAGTGCTAAGCCGTTCCACCCCATACTAGACCAGCAGGATATCATCTGGAGGGGTTCACATTCAACTTTGAACTAAATCATGCGATTCAAGGTTTGGCTTTGTCCTAAGGCGTCATTCTGACATCTCCTTTCACAGGATTTAGCGTCCCTAAGACCCAGGTGATTATAATGCATGCCAAGGAGCATACTGCAAACCGAAAATAAAATGAAAATTCAAATACAGGGTCGAAAACCATTTTTCAAATTTTGAAAAAACTGAATCGATGGTTAATTTTTAAGGGTGTATCGTTGATACAAGTCATCTGACTCGGAATCTTCTTCTTGGCTGGAATTCTGGCAACGTCCTTACTATTTAGTCCATTTTGCTGAAAAATTTCTGACTTTCTTAACAGGGTTTTGATGTTTTTGCTGCAACATTTCAAATATTGCTCAAAATAAGCAAAATTTTGACCAATTTATGAATAGAAATGCAGAAATTGATCTGTTTTCTGACTTTCCTAGCAAGGTTTCGACGTTTTTGGTGCAAAATTTCAAATATTGCGCAAAATAAGCAAAATTTTGACCAATTTATGAATAGAACTGCAGAAGAGATTGTTCAGTTTAGTTCTGAGTTCTAATTTCGAAATAATAATGGCCCAGAAAATATGGACACCTTTAAAGGTCTAATTTATAGTCCATGCCTTTTGCCTTTTTTTTCAGAAAAAATAACTACGTTCAATGTGTTAATTTTTTGCTTCTTAAGACTGCACAGAGGAATAGGAATAAGGAATAAACATTAAGAAATATTTTTACGCAAGTGCTAATTTGAAGGCGTAGCCCACACCCACTGCGCCCATATAATTTTTTGTAGCCCACAAACCCTTTGTTCAGTCCAAAGTCTGTTATTTATTAGCATGTAATATAAATAACTCCACTCAAATAAATACTCCTCCAATGAAAATTGTTAATGAACCGTTACTAAAAATAGCTTTTAAGAGCCCACTCTACTCTTCCAAGCCGGTGAGAAGAGCAAGCAACAAACAACAATCCTTTCCTTGACATGACATGTACGACTGTAATAAAAATCCTCAAGTTTAACCCATTAAAAATATTAATCTTTTTTTTTCACAACAATGGATCTTTAGTCAAAAGTGAATGACCTGAGCTAATTTGATTTGGGTTCTTAAAAATCCTTTCCGATGATTTATAGTCTTGGATTTGTAATCATGAGGAGGGCAGACCATTTTTGAAAGCCAGTTAATTATAACGTCCGTCCAAAACCTATAAAGTTTAATTGGCTTTTCATCCATGGTTAAGGTCTTTGTCTTTTTTCTATTTTAAGCACTCAGAATTCTCATCGTGGACTACAAAAACCATTATACGATGTTTTGTAATTTCTCAATTTTTAGGTAGCAAACTAAGGCAAAATGGCAAAAAATAGGGCCCAATACCAAAATTTGAAAGGAGGCACTCGCAAGTTAGCCATTTGTTTGAAAATGGCTGGTTTTGGCTACAAAAACCAACATACGATGGTTGTAATTTATAATTTCTCTATTTCTAGCTAGCAAACCAAAGCAAAATGGCCAAAAATTGGGCCAATACCGAAATTTGAAAGGAGACACTCGCAAATTAGCCATTTGTCTGAAAATGGCTGGCTTTGGCTACAAAAACCAACATACGATGGTCGTAATTTGGAATTTCTCTATTTCTAGGTAGCAAACCAAAGTAAAATGGCCAAAAATTGGGCCCAACACCAAAATTAGAAAAGATACACTCGCATGTTAGTCATTTGTTTGAAAATGGATAGTTTTGCGCAAATTATGGCTCTGGGAAGAACTTTTGAGCACATATGAGTTAAGGCGTCTAACCAGATGGCGCTATTTAATTTACCCTACCTTTATTATTATTATTATTTTGATTGTTGGACCCAACAATAACAACAATGAGAGTTCAGTGCCAATTACACTCATGTATAGTCTAAGAACGTGAAGGAAAAATGTTGTTAGAAATATTGTATTCTATCCTATCACCCTATAATTGACGTACTTCAAATTCACACCTTCCTCTTCAAACAACATTACATTACATCCATCCATCCCTCAAGACTCAAGTTCAAATACAACAAGAATGACTAATCATATTTAGCCCTAACCAACCAAAGAAATACTTTTGAATTCACACATCATGACATCCCATGGAAATTCGAAGTGAAGGAACCAACACCGAAGCCAGGATTAAAAACCCTTCTTAGGAATGAATTCTCAACTTACAAGGGACAATATTGGAATGTAAACATTCATTCAAATTGAACTCTACATTTAATATCAATTTGGATGTCCTCAGTAAATTGTACAATGAATGGTCACCGCAAAAAGTAGATCGTCGAATTTGGGCGCATGTTGAAGAAGAACAACTATTGTGAAGGTCACACACCGAAATGTCCAACCGCATGGCTTCTAGAAATCCATAAACCAAATTCACTTTGTGACGTAAAGGATTCCTATGACCTCACAAAGTGCATTTTGGCCGTGTATTTTTACCGACTAAACAGCTACACCACTATTCAGGGTAGAACTTTCACAAAAGTTGTTCAATAGCTACAAGACAACATATAAAAAATGCAGCCAAACCTAACCTAAGGGTATTGGGTGTCATTTATTATTTTGCCATATAAGAAATTGACCTTGGCGGTTAGGCATATGGGCACAACCATCATGTCATTTTTTTTCGCAGAGAATGTGCTAGCCAAAGAGAGTAAACAAGGTGATTTCAGTTTTCAAGAGATCCCAATTCCAGAAATATTTGAGGTATCGCCATTTTCC
>JAQFYE010006375.1:0-10868 GCA_034694305.1 Protaphorura glebata
TATCTGCATATTCACCCATCATTTTCGTGATTTCCTGCATCGTTAAATGTTTTTCAGGTAAAGTTGGGTCAACAAAAGTACCTGAGTTTGACCTCGGACTGCCAGCATTGGCTTTGGATTTTCCTTTTCTGCCACTCATGTTAACGTAATTATAAATTACTTACAGATTTTTCCGGTCTCAACCAATGGCAGAAAACCCAAAAACGTCGAATTTCACCACTTATCGTTAGAGAACTTAAATAATTACAATTGCCACAGGTGTAACACACGATAAATGACAAAATGATACCAAATTCAATATTGACAGAGTTCAGTTAACCCACTTTAAATTATAAATTGTCGGAGCACATAAAACATGCGACTTGCCTACCTGCCTGTCTCCCTCTCCCCGTGAAGAATTACAATTTTGCGACCGTGAATAATATAAATGCAGAACGCAGACATTTTTCTATTTTGAGACAAGTGATCGCTGGCGGGACATCCTTGGTATTTGGCTATAGCACGATTCCTATAGCAACTGAACTTTTTCCCACTAGACACGAGATTTGAAATGTTGGACTTGTCCCAAGCGTCAATTGTCAATAAATCATAAAAATTACAAAATAACGAAATTCTAAGATTCTACGTGATTTTTGAAATTGCGAAGTGCCACAAAGTTCATTTTTTACGAAATAATTAATTCGAACAAATTAATTAACAATTAAAGAAAGAAAAAAGAAATGGCAAGTTCGTCACATTACAAAGTTACAACGGTGGACAATTCAGTGGACACTCCACTTACAACAGTCGAACCTGAAAATTCTGTGGAAACGGAACCATTGTGTAAATTGATAAAAATTCCAAGCAACAAAATCAAATTTGTAATTGGAAGAGGTGGGCGTGTCATCAAATCCATTCAAAATGAAAGTGAGACAAAAATTCAAATCGAACAAAATGGTCAAATACAGATCACGGGTTCTGCTGAAAATATCAAAATGGCGAAGAAATCAATTAAATCCATTCTACGAAAATCTGAACAGAAGATGATTTTGATTCCTCAGTACGCAACGGGGTATTTAATTGGAAGTCAGGGGAAAACGATCAATACAATCACAGAAATCACAGGAGCATCCGTGAAAATTCTGGACAAACGAAAGTTTGTCGGAACTGGAACTGGAAGTGAAGTTCGTGTAATTCTTGGAGGCACTGAAAAAGAAGTCAGGAGAGCTGAAGAATTAATTTTGACCTGGGTTTCAGGGGCGAGAGATAGGGACAAAGGTAACTAATAAAATATTTTAATTGGGTAAGAAAGTCGGGTTCCACGGAGCGCGTCGTCAACTCAATTAAATATTTGTTAACGCCACTGCAATTTAATTAGTGAAATTTTGACTTCAGAAATATTAAAAAAAATCAAAACAAATTAAATTCAGAATTGCTGTAACAAAGTTAGAATTATCTCAAAATTCAAAGAAAAATTCAAAATACCTAATATCAAAGTTTACTAAAAAAAAATCAAAATTTCGAAAAATTTAAATAGATTTGAAAATTTCTTTTTTGAAATATCGATATTTTGGAAATTTTGATATTCTTTTCAAATTTTGTGTTTAAGTTTTTAATTTTTATTTTTATTTAAATTTTGAATTTAATCCTTTTTTTTAATTTTTTAAAGAAATTTTGATTTTAATCTTTATTTTTAATTTTTTAAGAAATTTTGACTTTATTCTTTTTTTTTAAATTTTTTTTTAGGAAATTTTCAATTTAATACTTTTGTTTAATTTGTTTAAGAAATTTTGAATTTAATCTTTTTTGAGTTTTTAGTTTTTGGAATTCCAAATTTCAACTTAATTTAATTCCTCCGACATCGACGTTAACAAATATTTCTTCAAATTACTTTTCTTCAACTTGAAATTCGTCGGGGAGATAATAAAAAAAAAACGCATTGTATTTTACCCACTGTGTGTGAAATGTAATTTTATTGACCTCTGACCTGTTTAGTAAAACTGGAAGAAGGCATTGAATCGGTTGAAACGTCCGATTCCGAAATCAGCGGCGATCCAAAATGTCAACCGCCAATTTCGTCAACATCAACGCCTGGATCAAAACCGAGGGTAATCAGATGTCAATAAACTTGTATTTGGAAATTTGGAATCATTGAAACGTAATAAAAAAAAAAGTTTTTGCAATTTTCTCTCTCTTTGTGTTCCACCCAGTCACACAAAATGAGAATGTCAAGTTGAATTCTGTAAAAAATTTGGCAGAGAAAAAAAATGGGAAGAATTCTATTAAATCCATATCACGAAAAATTGAACGGAAAACAATTTTGATTCCTCAGTATACAATTGGGAATTTGATCGGAAGTAAGGGAAAAAATATTCAAAAGATCAAAGAAAGGTCAGGAGCCTCTGTGAATACTTTGGACAAACCAGAAGATGTTGGACCTGGGAGTGGAATTCGTCTCATTCTTGGAGGCACTAAAACACAGATCAGGAGAGCGGAAGACTTGATTATGACTTTTGTTTCACAGACAGAAAAGAATCGCAAAGGTAACTCATTTTTTAATGGGGTAGGAAAGTTGGGTACCGCGGAGATGCCCGTAATCGCTAAAACACTCTTGGGATATTCAGGTGTCAGTTCGATAATGCATTCAGGGTAGTCAGGGTTCACCGGTAATTACCGAAAAGTAATTGCCACTCGGTATTAACGGTAATTACGTTGGCAAACACGGGTACAAACGGTAATTACTTTGGTAAATACAGGTATTAACGGTAATTATTTTGGTAAATACCGTATCACCGTAATTAACTTGGCAAATACCGGTACTAACGGTAATTATTTTGGTAAATACCGGTATTAACGGTAATTACCTTGGTAAATGTCGCAATTACCTTATATTAACATGATTTAAAATTACAGCTTTAACCGTTTTAATTTTCATTTCCTGGTAATTAATTACCATATTACCTGTAATTATACGTAATTACCGGGTAATTACAAACCCTGATTCTGAACCTTCAGAGCAGTGTTACGGGAGTTTGCCCTCGTAGCATTTGACGATAAGCCATGATTCGACTCGGAATGTGTGAAGTGTAATGTGTAATCTTATTTTTTTTTATCATCTGATTAGCAAAAGTGGAAGAAACTATTAAATTGGCTGAAAGGTCCGAAATCTACGGGGATTCAGACTGGCAACCGCAACCACCGATTGCATCAACATCAACGTCAACTGTTCCAACTAAAACAAGGAAATCAAAAGTAATCAAATGTCAATAAACTTTTGTTTAGAAGATAATTTATTTTGGTTGGTATTTATTCAAATTTAATATTTTGTTTAATTTTAAATGTAATATTTTCTAGGTGGCGAAGCCCCACAGAGACTGAACGAGAATGTCAAGTTGAATTCTGAAAAACCTTTGGTAGAGAATAAAAATGGAAAGAAAATGAAGAAAAGAAAGAGAATTGTCATCGGGAAAGAAGTGTTCACCAACATTCCGGTTTGAGTAATTTATACTTAACGCCGATGTGTTGAGTACCTCCAGATTATAAAATTCCTGCCATGTAATGTGTAATAAATATTTAATATAATTCCTTGTTCCAAAAGGAGAAACGGACTGATAATTCTATAGGCATTTTCAATAATGAAATTCCGAAGTCTTGGTTCGATGGATTTCTTTTTGGAATAAAACTGGATTTTTTGAGTCTGAGTAATAAAAAATTGAGTTTTTTGAGTTTTTCAGATACTTTACTTATTACTGGACGATGTTACGAAAAATATTGAATTTGGATCGTTCTTAAAACGCTTTCTTCAAATTTTCAAACTAAGAATTGCAAATGCTATTACAATTACATGAACCTTTAATTTTATTTAAAATAATAATTTATTTGTATAATTTTTGCAGTAATCATGCCAATTGTATCAGGAAAGCACTCTAAACGTGAACATAATAAATATTTCTTCACTCCAAGAAAATAAATCGCGTGAGAAGCAAGTTGAGTGCAGCCCTCGTGAGTTATGAGTCCGAGTTCATAGATTAGATGGCGCATCCAAAATTTAAATCTGGGTCAACTGCTGACCTAAACCTAAAATACGAGATAAATCAGATACCATTCCAGATTTCTCATCGTACCAGAATTCACTTGCAAGAATTCCAAATGTTTCTAAAAAATATACGCCCTCACGTTTCCCTCGTGAATAAAATATTATTTATTCTCTTATCTATAGGGTGGGGTGTGCTAATTCTAGCCACCATGGAGACAATGTGCTAATTAGGGCCACCTCTTAACTACGTGGGCAAATGGCGGTGGCTGTTATTAGCACACTTTTTGAGGTTAAGGAGAAATTAACCCATAAACGACAAGTGTGCCAATTCCAGCCTATCTTAATGCGCTTGACTCCTCCAATGGACATGTGAAGCGGAGACGGTGTGCTAATTTCAGCCGGGGGGAGGAGTTTTTTTCCGCGTTACCCCACGTGATAAATGGTCGTAATTGGCACACTTTCCCAAAGTGGCTCAAATTAGCCCACTTCCCCCTAACACTATTATTTTTTTTCTTCATGCAGTAAAGAGTTTCGTCGTAAGTCCACTTCCGGTTCATTGTTTGGAATTAAACCAATTGTTTCTTAGTATAACTAAAGTGTCAACTTCGTTTGCAATTGACTTTTGAGAATTACGCGTTGATTCAATTAACGTTAATTTATTCAACGAGGTTGTTAGGTGGTTAAAGCAATTAGCCTCATACTGCTGGGAGTAATGTTATACCATACACTCAAACCAAGCTTTCCAAACATTGTCAAACATTGGATTGGGCTATAATATGATAACACTATAATTTACACAATTGAATTTTATTTACTTCATCAGTTACTTGAACAAATTTATTAATGCATTTGAAAAAGAAACAAGTATTGTGATAAAATCGAAACTTTCTGGGCATCTTTCGACCTCTGTTGAGTTACCCGCTCCTGCTTGAGTGCAAACCGGACCTACAAGATTGACGCATGATTCAGAGCTTTTATTATATCGCTGTGAGATTGGATGTTGACATTTGCAAGTTCCTTCTATACAAATCAGCCCATCGAGGCAGTCATTCTTGATCTGACTTGCGGCCATGTGTTTTCCCAAGCAGAGTTTGTCACCAGACTTACCGTAGCCATTTTTGCATTGACATACGGATCCAAATCTAGTATGGCCACACTCCGAGTTCTTGAAGCACATGTCCCTCATTCCGTCACAATATTCTCCAGCCAGTGCCTCACATTTGTTGGACTCGATATTCCATATTGCTTTTCGATTGTCGCAGCCGCATTTTCCAGTATCGTGTAGACAAGTCAATCTTGATTCCGGATCACATTTGCTTCTATTTGGACCATTGCATTCTTCTCCCTTGCGTTTCAATTCAACACAATACCGGTTATCTGCTGAAGAAATGAAGCCCTCTTCACATATACAAATCGTCGAGTTGTAGGGTGAGTCATCAGAAGTTTTCCGACAAGTGGCATGTGTCGGGCATACCCAATTTAAATCAGTTGCGTCGCAAATCGCGGAAATGTCCACAGAACATTTTCTGCGTTCTTTGTCATAAAAGGATTTCTTGAATTTTTCTTGACACATATAATGAGAGTAGCATCGCAATTCTCCTTCGTTCCAGTACTCCGGTCCCTCACAACCGCAGACATAGTCGTCTGCGTCGTCATCATTTTGACGGCAAAATATCATGGCTTCACTATTGCAAGTGTAAGACAAATTCGGGTCACATTTCTCTCCGTATGGTTGGTCTGGTATACAGGTCCGATCACCATTGCTCCTATGATAGCCTTTGTAGCAAACACATTGTATCATATCGTTCGAGTTGGCCGCAAAATAACTGGTGGTGTCATCTACGCGATTTCCTTGTGTTCTAGCTCCATGAGATATAAATTCTTCTGCGTGTGCGTTTTCGGGACATGATATAAGTTCCCTTGCCAAGGTTCGTCTAAAAATCCGGTCACCTAATTTAAGTTTGCAATTTTGGTATTGATCGGTGTAGATTGACCCTTTTGTATCTCCGCGATGCCTACATTCA
The DNA here is from genome assembly GCA_034694305.1 of Protaphorura glebata. Classification (NCBI taxonomy): domain Eukaryota; kingdom Metazoa; phylum Arthropoda; class Collembola; order Poduromorpha; family Onychiuridae; genus Protaphorura; species Protaphorura glebata. The sequence continues at coordinate 6,040 of JAQFYE010006375.1, forward strand.
TTATCCACGCAAGTAGATGTTGCATTACTCCAAATGGCGACAGAGTCTCTACACTTACAGACGCCATCTTTACAAAGCAGACCAGACCCTTCAGCACAATTACTTCGGTATGTAGTTGTATTCTTGTAACAGACTTCCCCGAAAGTTTTCCCGAGAGTGCAACCACGTTTTTCTTCTGTCGGAATGTACAAATAGTTACAAGTGCAGGTAGCCCGGTCATTGGGGTAGTACTGGAATGGATCCTCCTGACAATATGAGTTTTCGGGACATGACCAGGTAACGCCAACCTGTTGTTGATCGTTAGTGAGCCGATTGCAGGTACTACCAATTGGAATTGTACATTTTCCCATCTCCGGATTATAAAAGTAACCTCGAGATAATTGCGAGAAGTACTTGATGTCGAAGTCGCGAAGAGGCTCACACTTTATTTTTTTCGCATTGTCACTACGAACAAAATTGGCGTAGTTGGAGAAGATTAGAATGAGCACAAAGAAAGCCGGGTTGTTCATTTTGGCCGGTAGACTAAATATTATTTTGTGGGGAATTTCTAAATTCGACTGAAGTCAAGCCATGGGCAGTGATGGACACTATATTCCTCGGTCGGTTGTAATTTGTGCTTAATCAATATCGGTGAAGTTAACTCTACCGAATAATTTAGTAAGTGAAGCTAATTGACTTAGCGTCACATTTAACACAATTGAGGTCATTAAGGACAATTACAGTTAAAGCAAGCCAATATTAACCCAACCCAGTTCAGCCAATGTGACATTTTGGACATAAATTGGGAGTCATACTAGAATTAATATTAATAAAATGTTCGTGCATGATAATAATACACCATCCTTTGTAACAAATTTTATTTCAATGTTCAAGAATGTTAAAATAATTTCATTATGTAATATTATAAAGTATCTATAAATTTAGAACGAATTATAATTTTGTCTACACAATTTTTTAACTCAAAATCTATTGCTTAGAATTAGGTCGTAATATTGTACAGCGAGAGATGAAATCCTAGTCGTTAATAAAACAATTAACTAACATAAATCTTATTGTTTGTCAAAATTACTCCAATTCGTTTGAGCTTCCGGGAATTTAGCAAGAAATTCCGCTAGAAGTTCAGGTGTGGTTTTTGTTCCTACTTGCCCAGCTTCAATGCTCAAGGATACCAAATTTGGGAAAACACTCCTGAGGTCATCTACAAATGTAGCGGCGTCAAATATACAGTTTTTCAAATCTAAGGTCATCCGCTTTGTATTAGCTGCCTGATCTGATTTCTTACTAAGGGTTATATTCCCGGCATTAATGGAAAGCTCATCTACTTGTTTGTAGGCCGCAATGTCATAGAGGTCAATCTGCTCATGCTTAAGTCCAATCTCCAATGTCCCCAAATATGGCATGGCTTTCCACGCATTTTCCTTGAAGTACGGGTCTAACACAACATCCAAAAGTTTCATGCTTCGAATACCTTCCTCTTTTTTGCTCAGAATTTCCGCACAAGTTAATGTCGCATTTCTGATGATCAATTCCCTCAAATTTTCCGGGGACAACATATCGAGAATATTAATTTTCTCTAAATTATTAAATCCTAGGTTTAATTCTTCAACTGTTGGGAATTTTTGAATAAAACTTGATAAATTTCGAGTACTGAAATCCAAATTGTCCAATATAAGAATGCGAACGGCAAACTCGTTGTAGGCCATCTTGTCACCCGGATTGAACTCACTCAGGAAAGGAATTGGATCAATTACACGAATCGTCAAATCGAGGTTACTTCCATCAAAAGTCAATACAAGTTCATTTTTAACGTAAACGCTGAAGTTTAGTGCCAGTCGAGTGTATTCGTGCGGGTTATCTCCGAACAATGAGAGATTCTTCCATTTCATTTGGCCCACATAGTTTGAATCGTCTGTGTGGAGATAGATGGAGTATGACCACAGTTCAGGGAATTCCACTCGTTCAATTCTGTCCCAGTCAATTTCTATGTCATTCGCAATGTGGACTTCTAACGTTGTACAATTCTCAGAAAGATTCGGTTCATCAACGGGTATACTCCCAATCCATTTGCGACCAATTTTTAATTTTCCGTCCTGGATTTGGCCTCGGCTGAAATTGAAATTCCCAATTATAAAGGAATGCAAGGTATTATTAATTATTATATGTAATATCTGCTATAGACTCTAATCTTTTATCCTTGAAAACTCATAAAAGTTGGCGCGAAGATTTTTGAATTTTTGAATCCTCTGATTCGCAAATTTTAAGAGCAGTTTTTTTGTAATAGGATTTTGTGGGTTAAAAAATTATTGAAAAGTTTTTGAGTTAACTTTCAGTGTTAGAAAAAATATTTGAGGAAACCGAAGACGTAGTGAGGCTTGGATATTTTGTGATTAATTTATTTTGCAAAAATAGCCAAATAAAAAGTTGATACCGAGGGTAGGATTCGATGCCAGGACCTCGCTTTTACGGGCCACGAATCCTGGCTGCGCAAGAGAAAAGATCAGAGTCTATACCTATATGTATAACTTACCAATCTACACCATCGTCGTCAGCGTTGATTAAATCATGTGCTAGTAGCAATAAAATTGGTAGAAATACCAGGATGCGTCTCACCATTTCAAATTTCAGTTCCTCCAGACTTTGGCTGATTAACTGAATGGATGAACAATTATTTGGGACTAATCTCAACTGATTGTCTGCAATTCAAATTAAATGGAAAATCGACCTTGGTAAAATTAATGAGTATCTGGAAAAAATTTACCCATTTCATATTATTTCGGCACATACCTGGAACTGAGAATATTACGTCAGGAAAACGAGTTTTGCTGACGCCAAGCCAGTCGGTAACCAACAATTGCTGTAGTGGTTTTTTTTATATATTCAGTCACACACTTCAAGAAATAAAACACCAACACCAAATTATTGCTCACATGCAATTTTAATAATTGAATAGAAAAATCCACATATTCATAGACGTTCGCCCAAATGCATATTGGAACACAGCAGTTTACTTTTTCTACGAGGGAATTATTTAAAGTGATTCTCTCTCGATCTCGCCCAAACTTCTCTGGAGGACCCAAACCCCAAAATATGTTATTTAGCTCACGCAACACACAAAACTTGAATTTCAAATTTTTGAAAAAAAAGTGCAAAGATTCCACTTCCTGGAATTCAAGGACAAAGTAGACGTAGACGGCATTCGAATCCTCGCTGAGATTTCCCATGCTAAAATTTTGAAAACGAAGACTAAATTCATATCTGTGCAAATTATTGTCTTCAAAAATTCACTATTGAGTGCTCTATTCCGTGGGCTAATGTCATTTTGGAGGGTTTGTGGCAAATGTTTTTGTCAGAAAAGTTTGGCTACGTAAGAGGGAATCACGTCAAACATTTCCCACGTTAGTGCATGTGTTCGTTTGCATCAAACATGTATTTTGGCCAGATTAAAGAATGAAGGACACGATTGACGATAATTTCGCCTAGTACACAAATTTTACTACTCAACGTATACATTAAGTAAAGAAACATACATAGTATTGTAACAAATTCTTGTAACTAAAATTGCTTCATTGGCAATTGTAGACAGCATGACAATAATAATTTTTAAAAGTACAGAAATGCCAAACTAATTCAAAAATTGAATGAAAATAATTTAAAAAAATGGTATGCAATAAAGTTAATAAAATTAATATTAGCGGGAATCATCTTTTGGGCTGACTAGAGACCCCATGTAGCAGGATTCGTCGCAGCGACGTGATTTAACCATTCTTCCGTTTCTGAATTATGAGACAATCAACGTTCCAGCGACTTGTTTTATCGGGAGAATGGCCGCACAGGATCACGTCATTTAACGTCGCAGAATTACCTTGCTGCAACCATTATTATCCGCACTTTTCTAGGCATATCCGTCTTTACAGCGTCATGGACACCTCTTGCTGACATTAATTGACCGTTATGCGACGTAGATTAAGACATTTTGACCGACATGCCACCTAAATTAAGTCATTAATTGACCGATATGCGACGTAGATTAAGCGTTGAGTTGACCGATATTCGATGTAAATTATGCCATGCTTTACCTATATGCGACGCAAATAAAGACATTGTTGAACTGCACAAAAATATCCCATAAGTAAAAAGTGTTATTTATTAATAGTAAACTTCAATAACAACACTATAGCCGATATTTAAATAATTAAACTAACGGACCTGGACGAATGTGTTTCTTTCTACTAGCGTCATTAATTTCTATATTCAGATTAGTCCACATTTTCTTGTTGGCTATCCTCGTCCGAACTGTCTTCTCTGGAACTTCCATCTTCCGAAGATTCTCCACGCTGAGTGATTGTATCAGTACCCTTAGCGGACGGCAACCTATTAGACATATTTTCAAGAATAGTAAGATTTGACAACCACCGGCAAAGCATCATCGTCAAAAATAGTTGTTCGGACTTACAGAGTACGTTTTAGCTTCCCGGGTGCATATTTCAGTCGGTTCGCTATTTTTGATTCCACAAGCTTCTCGTCGATTTTATCCTTATGAACTTTGTGTCTCATTCCAGCACCTGTATAATCAGCGAATATCATAATTCATATTAAGCACCCTTGTTTACGAGCGTTCGGCATACCAACTACAACACACTCTGCCCATCCAACACCGTGTAGCGATGTAAGTTTTGGTCACTGCGTGTTTACGTAAAAAATATTAGACACGGGTTAATTTACTTACTCATAAGCATTTGACCGTATCCAAGAGATGAAAAATTCAATTTGCCAGGACTCTTTCCCTTTCCACTGTACTTTTGAGCCACATGATCGGTAAAAAGTCGGGC